>APFE030426262.1:37647-61494 GCA_000404065.3 Pinus taeda | reverse complement strand
TCGGCATGTATAAATATGTATTATAACATTGAAAGGAATATAATGAAAAATCAAGTTGGTAGTCCCGGTTTTGGGATCCAGGGGAAAATCTCTGTGCATATGTGTTTTTTATGTGTTATGCTCTCGCATTGTTCATTTTTCTGTGATTTAGAATTCGTATGCAGGTAATTTCTGCACGAGGTTAAAACCTACAAAAACCAAGTCCAAGAAAAATAAGAAAGCACTCGAGATACTCGCATTTGTTATTTTTGATAAACTTTTGTTTCACATTAAACATTAATTACATCGATGATGATATTAAAGCGTTGAACAAGTTGAAAGCCATATATGAAAAGAAAGATAAAATAATAACGTTGTGAGGCCAATAGTCAAATACAAAGATGAAACCTAAATATGGTCATAGATCATGTTAAAACAGAAGAAATTTCAAAATAGCTATAAGCTATGGGAGAAAGATTTTATAGGATGAATTCATAACTATTTTTCTTTGAAGTCTTTTATAAAATACTTACAAATATTATAACTATTCTTCTTTGAAGTCTTTTATAAAATACTTACAAATATTATTATCACTTTGTGTGTATCCTCCAAGACAAGTTTTCCCTCATATGATGAACTTGCAGGGATGCTTTATAAAATACTTACAAATATTATAACTATTCTTCTTTGAAGTCTTTTATAAAATACTTACAAATATTATTATCACTTTGTGTGTATCCTCCAAGACAAGTTTTCCCTCATATGTTGAACTTGCAGGGATGCTTCAATAGGAGGAACATAAATTGCATGCAGGAAAAAATCAACGAGTTGACATAGCCTTTTTAATTCAAAAACAAAGTTTGTAGTAGATGAAGAAGAAAACATGGACATGGTAGAGCCGGGACTAATTTAACCTTTGAGTAAAATGTAAGTATAATGCTAAATCTAGTTCAAATTAAAATAATATAAAATGTATTGCAATTATTGAGGAATAAGTGGTCATTTTTAAGAAGAATGCTATAAGAAACAAAAAAAAATACAAATAAATCAAATAATACAAACATAAACATAGAAAGAGGAAGAGAAAATAATAATAGAGTAATTTTAATGAGAAATATGTTTTTATGCCTATGAACTCTCATTGAAATGTATCCCAAGGTGTTTGGTATCGAGATTCAACTGCTACCAAATAAATGACAAGTATAAAGGAGTATTTTTGAAAGATTGAAAGTTGCAATGTTCACAATGTTGCACTTATAGATGAGTGTTTGCCTAAGTTAAAAGACAGAGGAGTAATTCCTACAAAGGATGCACCTAGCATCACAAAAAGTTTACTTTCAGAAAGTCTGATTGTAGATGAAAATTACATCTTTTTCTTGATGAAAAATAGTTTATAATCAAAGATAAAAATAACAAAGTGCTTGACAAAGAACTTCTACAAGTTTCATGAGATAACATAAAAAGAATAGGATTTTTCCTAGTGAAAGGTTTGAAGATGGGTGTTGATACATGCCATACAAGCACCATTATTCATTTTATCTCAATCTATTGAACTAGTAGATCAAGATTTAAGGTCTTCAAAAATTCAACAATGAAGTGTCTGTGAAGCTTGCCCAGCAAGAAAACAACAAACTAGCCAAATTTGAAGATAGTGCAATTTGAGCAAATCATGTGGTTCGATCTTTATGGTCCAATGAGAACAGGGTTTATAGAAGGAGAAATAAATTTAGTTATTCAGAAAATTTTGGGTGTATTTCTTAAAACTAAAATCTCAAACTTTTGGGTTCTTCGAAAACTTCAAGGATTTGGTAGAAAATGCAAGTAGAAAGTAGATTAAAATTCTCCAAACTAAAAAAGGTAGAGAGAACATGTGAAATGACTTCTTATTCTTTTGTCAAAAAGCAGGATTTGACTCTTCACAAACAAGCAACCTCCATCACACCACAAAAAATGGCATTGCGAGGGGAAAAACAAAATGATAATGGAAATGGTCTAGTGCATGTAAAACAGTCATAATATATGATCTGAATTCTCAAAGAAAAGCTATGCAAAAAATAACCTTTCTATTCAATAGAAGTCCTATGAAATCAACTAAAAAAACTTAACTCTAGAAGAACCCTGGTTGGGTAGAAAACCAGGTACTAAAATTCCAAAATCTATTATTGTTTAAGCTATGTTCACATTCTAGAGGAAAATTGGCATAAAATCGAAGCTGCGAGTAGGAAATATGTTTCCATGGACTATAACATGGAATCCACAGTATCTAAATTATATTTGTTAGTAGAGACATTATCCTTGCTAAAAATTGATCTTTGAATAATTCAAGAGGAAGAGAAGCTCTTCTTGGAGATCTTCTCAGTTGGAAGGAATTGTTGAAGCACAACAACAAAATAGTATGTGGCAACACACCCATACAATAGTTGCTCAAACACCAATCATTTATAGAAGAAGGCAAAGAAGAAAAAAATGGAAGAGGAAACTAGGCATCAAACATTTAATCGACATTCAAAGAAAAGGCCAAAACGGTATCGTAATGCCATGAAAGACCTTCATGAACATAAATGAAGAGATGTGCAAACAAGGAGCTCCTCCAAAAAAGGTGAAGAGGCAAGCGGCAGGAGGAGCAGTTAAACCCTAGCAGTGGCTTTGTAGTCCAGACGACTTTCCTTGCTGGTTTTCTTCGGCCCTAGCTGATTTCGCCCGTTGGTCCATGCCTCCCATATTTTATGGAGTCAGTGTTGCGTCTTTCTCTGGTGGACGACTTCGTTTTTGCAGGTCTTCTTTTGCGGGTGGTTCGGTATATGAGTCGACAAGGGGTCCTCGTCGTCGTCCATTTTTCCGCTCTTCCTTCGACCTGGGCAACATTTTTTCGTTTGTCAGATTTTGGTCTTGGCTTCGTGTTTTGGGCCTCGTGGCATGTTTTCTTCTACCGTCGGGGTTCCCTTCGGCCATGAGGCCTCTTTATTTCTGTTGTCGAGGGTCATTTCTTTGGGCTCGTGATTTCCACGTCTCGGCGACTCAACTCTGAGCCTGGCGGGTCTCTTTTTTGGCTGCCACGATCACTCTTCAGACATTGCGGCTTATTTATTTATTTGTTTCTACAAGCAAATTACCTCTAAAGCTGGCGATGGGGTTCACCGTTATTTTCTTAGGCGTTGCCGATCCTTTTTTCTTCACTTCCATTACTCCTTTGGGACTTCCGTCTGAATGATTATCAACCCACTGTTGGTTGGGTTTGTTGACAGAGATTTTGAATCTAACGACTGCTTATTATTGGGCTTCTTGTGGTGTTTTTCATAGGGTTTTTAGTGGGCTTGTGTGCCCTGTATTTGATTTTGTATCTACTGTGTGCGTCTACAAGTAATTTTTATAAGATTCTTTTTCTCCAGAAAAATAAAAAAGAGCTCCTCCAAAATCTAAAACTAGGTAAATATTTCCCTAATGAATGTTATAGACTCCCATCATGATCCACCACATTCGAAGATAAAAATAAATAACAAATTTGGAGAAATGCAATGCAAGTTGAATATGATGCATTGATAAGAAACTATACACGGAAGTTAGTTGAATTGCATCTACATAAGAAAACAATAGAATGAAAAAGTGCATAGAGAACAAAATACAAGTCAAATAGGCTTATTGATAAACATAAAACAAGACTCGTGACTAAATAGGCTCATTGATAAGGGAAGTGACTGATATCCAAACTTATATGTTAATTTGAAGGATGGAGACATAGTTACTATGGTTGTTTATGCTGATTTGATAACAATAGGGAACAATTCAAAATGTTTGACATAGGTCTACTATATTACTTCTTAAGAATGCAACTCTAGAAAGATAAGCATAAAATCTTTATTTCTCAATGCAAATATGTTAAACAACTTGCATGAGAAATTGAGAATGGAGAATTCCAACCCTTATCATAGATTGGAGGTTGGACTAAATTCGTCAAAAGATGAACAAAATACCATTTATAAAAGAATGTGTGCACAACTTAGTGGCAATATGATATATCTAACTATTACGAAACCATATATCAGCTCCATTAGTTGTTGGTATGTTGTCTAGGTATGAATGCACCAAAAATATTATAATGGAATGCACACAAAAGAGTTCTCATGAGATCTTGTTAGTCAAGGCTGGTTTGTTTTTATGGAGATTGAGGAAGTCTTTCGCTTGTTAAGTTACATAAAAAAGGTTGAAGGCATGGATGGGCATCACTGGCCTAAAATAGATGTTGCAAAGGACTTAAAGAGGAGGAATAAAATTTGGGGGAAACAAAATGATAAGTGGTTGGGTAAGTGGGGCATTAAGTGGCAAGATTGTCCTAACTCTAAAGAAGAGGTTAAAAAATGGGTGCTTGAAAAATTCAGGACTACCATGTGGGAAAAGCAGATTGGTCGAAAAAAATCTCTGTATGTCAAAGATTTCAACTCAACATGGTCTCATGATGAGAAGATATATTTGGGTGCCAAAATCATAGGAAAGGCTAGATTATTAACAACATAGTTGAGGATCCGGTCTCATAATCTCATGTCTGAAATAGGTAGAGGGAAAACTCCAAAAGAAGAGTGGGAAGAAAGAATCTGCATCTTTTGTAGGAAACGATAGGTTGAAACAAAATGGCACTACATCATGGATTGTCCAGATTATGAGGATATTCGTAATCAGTTTAAAAGCATTCTGAAGGTGTATTGTTTGAACAAGTTGTTTGAGGAAGCGAGGCTTATCAAAACTACGAACTTCTTGGTCAAGATTCATGTCAAGAGAGTATAATTAGAAAAAAGTTTGAAGTTGTGATAGGTTGGAGTCCTAAGTCCCTTAGACCACTTGGTCTCGTGGACGTCATTAAATCCCTTCATTCATTCATTCATATATATCAACAATAAACTTAATTATGGTAAGAAGTCTTCAAATTGAGTGGATATGCAAAATCAAATTGGGAAAGTTTAAAGGATAATAAAAAATCAACTACAAGATATGCACTCACTCTTGGCTCTGAAGTAATTTCCTGGATAAATACAAAAGCAATGTACAAGGCTTTTGTGGATGCAACATTAAAAGTAGAATGGCTATGTGAAATGACGGAGGAAAAGTCTTTGTCAACCTAAAGCTACACCATTGAAGTGCAATCATCAAAGTATTATCAAGTTGGTAAAGAATCATTTTCTCATAATAAAGGCAAGTCCATAAAAATCCAGTCACTGTAGATGATGCCTAGAATAATGCCTAGAATAGGGAAATTGAATTGATTTATTATAAAACAAAAGATCAAGTAACAAGCATTTTCACAAAAGCACTAAAAAAGAAAATTCTGATATGATTTTTTTTTTTTTTATATGGGTGTAACAGAAATAAACATGAAAAGAAGGGTTGTTCGGATATTGTGTTCTTTTACAACTAGTTGTCAAGATAGTAGGCAGTAGGACATTCGACAGTTAGTCATTATCACTATACATCATTATATTAAAGTAACATGGGGTTAGTATGAAACCACCCCAAGATGTGTAACGCACTAACCTCATAATAAAAGGTGACGTTGTGTGCAAACACGTAATACGAGGAATAATTCCATACGCACTAACCCCATAATAAAAGGTGACGTTGTGTGCAAACACGTACTATAGGAATAATTCCATACGGTCTTCCTCTTCCAGATTCTTCTGTCATGTCTAATTTTCAACAATCCTGTGGTTCGGCGGCAAATCATTTGGGGGCGGATAGTTGTGCAAATTTATTGAAAAGATAGATATCCATCTCCTTTTTTTTTTCAGAAGAAAAAAAGGGAGATATATTATATTGAGATCATATAATTACAGATATAAACTCATCTGGAATACATGTATGCATATAAGTGTAGTGAGTCCTGTGCTCTGGAATAACGGACAAATCATGTCTGTGAGCCATGTGTGGATAATATCCGTGAAGATAATATATATTGGAGGATCATATATAATTATGCAAAATATGGAGAATTGTGAGAAACTTTATGAGCCATATATCATGTGCCATTCTGTCATAATATTATCAATGATGGATGATGTCGGCATGGTTGAGTTATTGAATATATGGCCATTCCGCCATTTCCATACTGACCATAGGAAAATGATGATGAGAAAACGTCTGTTCCCATTCTGTCTGCTCCACCAAATGAGTGCTGCACTAGGAGATTCAAAATCAGTCAGTATAAAATCAAATGTGTTTGACAGAACGTACCAGATCCGCTGTATAACTGGGCATTTGAAAAACATGTGTAGGTTGGTTTCTTCATCGGCTCTGCATATTGAGCACCTGCTGGGTCCATGCCAATAACGCTTTCTGAGGTTGTCCCATGATAAATTCTTGTTGTAGAAGACGAGCCAAGCAAAATATATAATCTTTGGTGGGCATTTAGCCTTCCAAAAATTATGAGGGAATGATGGAAGAGTGTATGGGACTCTGCTGCAAATCAAAAATTTATATATATCTCTGACTGTAACAGGTCTTCGAAAATTGCTGATAGTCCATAGAAGCAGATCTTTGTTCCCTTCTCGCTGAATTCCGCTCCCATTTAAACGATCAATGATCGTTTTCCATATTCCATCCCAATAATCCTGTAATTCAAGATCACGGCCCTCCTTCCATACAGGTGTGGACCCGTGCCAGTCTTTAATGAGCTTGTCCCATGTATATAACCCTTTATGCTGGAACATAGAGGAGAGGCCCCTAGGAATTGTGTGATCAGATTGATTGCCTGTTAATGGGTCTATGCCAATAAAGATATTGCTGCCATTGTGAAACCTCCATCTCAGTCGGGAAATAAAGAAAGCTTCAATTTTCCTCATACTAAGCCATATAGGGGAACCACTCCGAGGACCGATTGTACCCTTCCTTAACCAGAATTCAATGGGTCTTCCTTTCATGTATCTGTGTCGAATAATATTGCTCCATGGTGAGCATCCATATATTCCCCTCCATAATGATCGACATATGAGCGCGCAACCAAATAGACGAAGATCCAAAATACCCCAACCTCCCTGCTGTTTTGGAATTGAGATGTGTTTCATCTGTGCGAGGTGGATCTTTTGATGGGAAGATGTGTTTCCCCAAATGAAGGAAGCAGTGATCTGATTGATGCGCCGGATGATGCAGTTGGGAAGGTAAAAAAGATGGGCCCAATATACAGATAAGTGAGTTAGGACCGCTTTGGTGAGAGTCACCCTGCCCGCCAATGATAGGGCACGAAATTCCCAAGAGGATATTTTTTTATAATAACGCATAATAAGCCAGTCCCAATCTGAGATTGAATACTTGTGAGGTTTGAGGTGGTATCTAAGGTAAATAATGCCGCGCAGGATGGATTGCGTCTGGATCCCAAACATATCAGCTATGTCGAGTGTCAGCTCCGTGGGTTCTCCGTGGAAATACAAAATAGATTTATGCTTATTGATATATAGTCCAGTGGCTTTCTGAAAATTGTTGAGAATGTCAAATAAACAGGTCCATGAGGCGCGGTGGAGCATGGCGCATATGAGAACGTCGTCCACAAATAGGTTGTGGGACAAAGAAATATGCCGGCTGATATTAATTGGAATACATCTCTGATCGTCCACCGCCTTGTTGATGTGTAAACTGAGCGAATTCATGGCAAGGATAAATATGATTGGGGCCAGTGGGCATCCCTAACGAAGGCCCCTTTCTGCATGAAAGAAAGGGGAGGGGATCCCGTTAATATTAATGGCATATTTGACCCCCTCTATGCAGGCCATAATCCATGAAATCATTTCCTCACGGAGACCAATTTTTGCCAAGAGGCAGCGGATGAATCCCCAATCCAGACAGTCGTAAGCCTTTTGCAAGTCAATTTTTAGAACAGCCCCTGCAATATTCTTGGAGAACATCGAATATATACATTCTTGAGTGGAAGCAACAGCATCGAGGATATTCCTTCCCTTCAGAAAAGCGTGTTGATCGCTAGATAAATGTATGGCCAGGGTGCCCTTGATGCGCTCCGCAATAATCTTTGAAATGATTTTGAAAGAAATGTTGCAAAGAGATATTGGTCTGAAGTCAGAGAATGATTCAGCATCTTGTTTCTTTAGAATGAGGGCAATAAGGGTGGATGATGTACGGGGGTGGATGCACCCATTGATACGAGAGTCCTCAATCATTCTGATAAGATCGGATTTGATGAGATCAAAGAAGTGCAGGAAAAATTCGATGGTCCAACCATCAGGTCCAGGACATTTGTCCTTACTGAATGCTTTGAGAATGCCAAGGAGCTCCTCCTCATTGATCGGCTGGAAAATGGCATCATTTGTGGGCGCATCGAACATGAGTGGATAATATTCAATTCCCCATAATATGTCGTGGATGGCACATCCCGGACCCCGGCTATATTGATTCCTAAAATGAGTAAGAGCAGCATGTGTGATATCCTGGTGGGAGGTGAAGAAACCACCCGAGCCATCTTGAATTTTCCATATGGTATTGATCTCTCGCCTGCGGTTAGCATACTTATGGAAAAATTTTGTGTTCCGATCCCCCAGGCTGAGCCATAGTGCCCGGCTCTTAAGACGCCATGAGGATTCCTCTGATTCTAATAAGCGGATCTTTTGGCGGGTCAGGTCAGCAATCAAACATTTTTGATGAAAAGATAGAGTGTTTGGATCGCAAGAGGATATAAAGAGATCCAATTCAGATTGAATCTTATTGAGGGCCGCACGATCAAGCATTTTTTTCTCTCTTTGCCATGACATAACCTTAGAACGGACGAAATCCATTCGATCGCGGAATGAGGATCCTTGTGAACAGGATGCAGAGTCGAGCCATGCAGCAGCAACAATGTGATTAAAGCCCGGATCATTAATGAAAGTATGGTCAAACTTGAATGTATAGTGACGACGAATGATGTGCTGATGCCATTAGATATAAATCGGCCTGTGGTCTGAGATGATGTCACTACCAATGGTAAAAACAGGCATGCCCATAGTGTCAATGATATCTGTCTGCATGATGACACGATCTAGACGCTTTGCAATATAAGCATCATTGGTCCGTCCGTTCTGCCATGTGTGGGTCAGAATTGAGGGAGCAACATCAATGAAATTCCAGTGCATCAGTTGAGAGCGAAGGTATTCGGCGATGGGATCCATTTTCCTGCCACCACCCCATACTTCATCAGGACAGAGGGTGAAGTTCATATCTTCGACAAGCATTAATTGGTGTATCCCACACAGGTCCGATGAGAAGAATTTGTCCCAGAATGGATGTCTGTTCATATAAGGGGCATATATATTAAGGATATGGATGGGGAGTCGGTGCCCTCGGAAAGTGGCAGATAACAGAATGCCTGCAAAACATTTATAGGCAGAGGCGCGAATCCATAAAGGATTCCACATGGCAACAAGACCTCCAGAATGACCAAAAGCGTCAAGAGCCACAATGAACCAGGAGGGGAACATCTTTCTGAAATAGGAAATAGAGGTGTTCCTGTCATGCATGGATTCCTGGATAAAAACCAACTTAGGACGAGCAGATCTGAGAATATGTTTGAGCGCAAGGAATTTTGGGCCAGCGCCGAGCCCACGGATGTTCATGGATACAATGTCCATCATGAAGCGGATGGGCCATCCATATCTGCTCTAAGAGGCTGAGATCGAGGAGAAGACATGTCGAAGATCGGGATATCGACCAAGTTGGATGATCGTGGCCCATGGGCAGGAGTGATGGATCTACCCCGAAAGTGGCGGGAGACACCCCTGGTGGTCTTTCGGACAGTGATATTCCTTCCTGAAGCCGGACTGATCGTGGGAGATGAACGATGGATGGGTTTATGAATGGTGAGTGGCTCGAGTTCCATAAAGCGGTGGTGCAAGAGTGAGTCAACATCACTGTCAAATTGATTAACAGGTGAGGAGGCGGGAGAATTTACAGGAGTAACAGACATCATGGGGACCTTACCGCGATTGGCTGGGGTAGGAGAGGCCCGATGAGGGGAGGAAGAGGAGATGAAAATAGGGAGGGATCCCTTTTGAATGTCGCCGATCGGGATAGGGGAGGGAGAGCGAATGGGAGCGTCGTCGAGAGGTTCAGGAATGGAGGAGTGAATGATGTGAGGGGAGCGGAGAATGGAGGATGCGGCCCTGTCCATACACGGATCATTTGGGGAGGATATGTGAACAGAAGGGATCCGGGGGGGCGGTGATGGCAGAGCAGAAGAGTGTGGGGGAGGGGCCTGAGAGTGACGCCGAGAGGATATGTTTTGATGAGGGAATCTACGACGATGTGCGTCTCGTCTGGGGCAATGCTCGATGAGGTGACCAGTCCTGTGGCATGCAGCACACCGGAAAGGGATGCCCCAGAAATCCAAGCGCTGAGAGATCCGCAATCCCCGCCACGAAATATCTATGTGTTCCGGATACCCCCCCCTGTAGGGGCGATCAATGAGGATCCATGCTATCCTCTTGTCCTTTTCACCAAGGATCCAAGGATCAGCATAAACAAAGCGTCCAATAGAGTTCCCAATAATCTCCAGGATTTCCTTCGACCACATTTCCAGCGGGAGATTCGGGAGCTTTACCCAAATCAGATTGTGAGAAGGGGTGTTCTTGAGTGGATCATAACCAATGAACCATCTGTGGAGAGCGAGGAAGCTCCGCTTGAAGACCCATGGAGCGCGAAGGATAGAATCAGAATCTGCAGCATCAAGAAAATGGAAGCAATACCAATCCTTCATGAGATGAGATATAATGGGCGTGTAGCCAATGATAGGCTTCCAATGATCAGAGATCCATTTCCTCATTTCCAGGTCGCACATGACCGGGAAGTGCCATTGTCCAATGAGGGCACATTTCTGCAAACTATCGATCCGCTCAGTAAGATGAGCATTGTCCAGAGAGATAGCCGGAGGAGGGTCCGATGATTTAACCGGGACACGACCGCTTTTGGATGACTTGAAAGAATGAGAAGGATGAGTCCGGTAGGAGTCATTGACGTGGCAAGAATGAACCTGTTGGGAGTCATTGACGTGGAGAGACGAATGAGTGGCGGTTCCATCCAAGGTGGAGCGGTCCTGAGCGCGGGTCTCTTCCGCAAGAATAGCTGCCCGAATCATTGCCTCCGTGGCAGATGAGTCGGACGCAGAGTCCATAGGAGGTCAATAGGAGAGACAGATCATATAACGGTCGTGTAAATCAGCAGAAAGGAGATATGACAGATGATATGATAAGAAGTCAGAGGATATAAATGTCAGCGGGCGTCATGAAGGATAGGAAGGCACGGAAAGTATGGTCGAAGATATGAAACAGGTAAGAGGATCATCGAAAACAGTATGGAGTGGCAGATAGAAGCAAAAAGGGACATACATCAGAGCATAAAAGGACAGAAAAATAATGGTCGGGAGGGTGAAGGATGACTATAAGCGCCGTCACTGACTAATAGGGAAAAAAGAGACAGGAAAGGACCATGCTAGATCCCATATAAGCCTGGAGAACATTCTGCCGGGACATTCCCAAGAAATATCATAAATGGTGGTAGATGGCGCCAGACAGAGGGAACGAAAAAAGCGGGCAAAAAAAACGGGCCGGAAAAAATGTCCGGCGTAAAAACCAGCGAGAGGCAGCTATGACGAGGAGGTGCCATGGCACCTAAAACAGCAACAGTATACAGAGAAAATGCACCACCAGGAGCCGATTCTAAATCGAATATCAGAGCATGGTTGATAAATATAAAAATATTTCTTCAGAACTTTATAACAGCCCGAAAACATATTTCTATGATAACTGTAAAATGTAACAGATGCAGAGTAGCATTACCATGCATAAAAATATGACAGTGAGTCCAGATAGAAAGTGGGAAGCAAATAACAAGATTTGAAACCAGTATAATAACTTCTGTGTATAAATGCATCCGCAGTAAACCATGGTATGCAAGAGTGGACTAATAACTACATACGAAAGATAGTCTGCATATATAAAAACCTAAGATACCAGAGCATATAACTCGTATTAATGAATAAACATGGAGAAAAAAGAGTGAAACATACCTGTAAGAGCGTCACAACGAGGGAAGGCACACATCATCTGCGGCAAAACCAGTGAAAGAGAACAGGCCATGAAAGGGAGTGAAACAATGGAGTGCAGAGACTAATCAGTCCCGTGCCATAAGGCACAGGAGCGGAGGGAGGAAACAGATTTCCTTGTGGGCTGCGGGATATATAGGAGAGGCTAATGTCTGAGGTGCAGCCACGTCTGGAGTTAATGCATGTGATGGAGGTTCATACAAACAACAGGTGGCAGTGTAGAGCTGTGTAGAATACAGGACGTGAGCTGTGAATGGCGCAAAAGTCGGCTTATTGCAGATGTCAAAAAACTGGATGAGATGAGCCTCTAGGTGGTAGGTCGATACTGGAAGTTGGTGATAGGGAATAGTCCCGGATAATACAGGTGTCTAAGCGTAAAGCCGCGGGTGGAGGACTTACCAGTGGGCGAGAGCTATTGGCACAGGTGCCGGCTAGGCCTTCTGGTTGGTCGCAGAGACGGTGCTCCTCGGTGGTGCTCCTCCAGGCAGCTTACCAATCAGATATCCATCTCCTTTTATGATTTATGCAAATGGATTGGTTGTTTTAATGGTGTTGTTATGCAGTGGCGATGTAAATTAATCTCAGATCTCTTATGATTCTATTCATGCTTGCTTAGAACTATGATGTTTTATTGCAAATATTGATGTGCACGTTGCTTTGATTAGGTTGCTATTTTTTTATGAATAAAAGTATTAGTGTTTCTATTAGTTCTTTTATGTTACTTTAATAAGATAGTAAGGAAGCCCATCAAGAGGACACATGATAAATCTAGAACCTTACATCCAAAGGAGGGAAATGGGTGCATGACATTGTTTCTCAAAATAGCGAAGCACAAATTCTTCCAGACTACAAATTGGCATAAAATCATAAGTGTCATATTGCTTTTTCTTTTTCTCAAAATGCAGGAGAGTTCCATTGAAGCAAACCCAAAGGTTGGTGGTGGAGGTGATGAAGATTTCAATTTGGAACTCATCTCTTCCCATACAATGAGAATTAATATATTAAACAAAAATTTAAGCAATAACAGATTAAGTTTGATTAATCTTACTACCTTATCCAAGACTTCACTTTTCAATGTTGCTTGGTTTTAAAATTTGTCTATTCTTCTCCATTTAGGGATTATACAAGATCCAAATTATCAGTTGGAAAACATTTAAGAAAATCTTCCCAATCTAGATCTTCTCTTAGGGTAGGAGTTTTTGATTACCTTTAATTCACTGTCCATTAGATTTATCACCATGTTGGCATCCTAGTTTGTCACTTTAATAGTTGCTATTCTTACATGATGGAATGAAATGCTTTTAAGAGTTCTACTCACATCCTTTAATGAATTAAGATGTGATCTGCTTTCCAATTATTCAATTTCAACTCCTCTTGTAACCTTTTAATCATCACTTATGAATCCCTTCCACAACAATATCATTCAATCCCATTTCCTTTTTTTTAAGTTTTGATCTCTATCATTAAAGTCATTGCTTCTAGATGGTCATTTTTGTATCTTCCATTATATTCATATAAATTTCATGGAATCACATGTATGATCCCTTCTAACCCCACCACAACTAGCTTTCCTAAGATTTCCTTTAGCCACTCCATCAAAGTTAATCTTGATTTATCCTTCCTTAGGAGCTTCCCAAATAAGCTCCTTAAGCGATCTCAGCATCCTTGATCTCAAATGGGGTTTATAATGTATCCCCCAACCCTTGAGAATTAAAGATTTTTGGTGAGGGACTTGATCCTCTTTAGGGTTTGTTACCGCTCAAACTAGTAGGGGACCTAAAGGGAAAATGCTAGGCCAAGGGCAACAAATGGAGACTTAGCCCATAGTTACCTTAGCTAAGGATCCCTTCTATTTACAGACTTTCATCGATGGGAGGAGACCCAGTATATTATGGAGTCACCAATGAAGGATAAGTCAACGAAATGATGCGGAGTGATCCAATCAATCCCTTTCCCGAAAGAGTTAGAAAGATAAGGCTTGCTTGCTTCCTAAGCAAAGTACAAACTCTTATAGGGAAAGGACAAAAGGATTAAAGGGTTAAGTTTATGGGATATGACTTATAAAGGAGCTTCCCAATCCATAAAATCTTATTGTAATTGGTATCCCAGATAGTTCTTGAAGAGTTGTCCTTTCAAAGGAATGAGACCACATGAGACCAAGTGGACTCGGTCTAGGATAGAGGGAATGAGTATAGCAACCAATGGTGTTCTTACCCTAGAAAAGCTGGGGTAAGGATCAAAGAAAGAATTTTCACTTGAAGGTGTTGATTTGACCCTTTGAGGTACTAGCCTTGGGGATGGTAAGGCAAAGTTTGATCCCGGAACTAGGGCTTGGCTTTTCTCCCAACTCCACCATCAAATAACTTCAAAATTGGAGGAGACCTTGAGGAAACACCAGCGCAGGACACCGTAGGAGATCGAACTTTTTGGAGGGCTAGCTTGTCGAGAAATTGATGCCCTAGGTGCCCCAACTTGGCTTGACTTGGAAGAAGGTACAGGAATGTGATTTTTGGTGACCACCTTTTGGTAAATCAACGCCTTAATCTTTGAGAGAATGGAGTCTATGATGAATATGAGTAGGATTTCTTCCCAGTCAAGGGGGCCTCAAGACCACTTCGCTAGCCTTTTAGGTAAAGGAGAAGCGATCTTGCATCTTTTATACTTCAATGTGCAGAGGAAATGGCTTATCAAGGTCAAATTCTTTAATAGAATTATCCCTAGGAGATTTTGTTCATATTACATGGCCCATACATTAAGAGATGTTGTACTGGAGACAAAATTCCACAATTTTAAGCAGTAAATGCATGCAACAATTAGCCCTAGAACAATGAAAATCTCAGTCCAATGTATGTGACAAAGTAAAACAAGAATAATATTAAAAGCATGTACTTACATGTAACAGAATATATCCAACAATTCACAATTGACAAGAGCGAAGCTCCAAGAGAAGATAATCTGATAAACCAATATCCACACATCAAAATTCATCCATAAAGCTCCAATTCATCCTCTAGAAAAAGTGCAAAATTGTCAAGAGAGAGAAAAGATCCAATCCAAAGTGATGATCAACAAATGAGCTCAATTCACTTGTATTTATACACAACTTAGGAGTTCGAATTAGCTTCCTTAGCCTACATAAGCCCCAAAAATAAAACAATGTTGTAATAATTCAACTTCTTGGTGACAAGCCCACTAAACTAGCTCATAAATGAAAATTTAAGTCTCTCAAGAGGTCAAATACTACGCATGTCATAGGGCCCTCTAAAAGGCCTAATGAGGTCCATGGGTGCCAAAATGAAGAATATGACTCTCAAAAGCAGTGAACAAGGGGTTGCCAATAACCTGTGGTGCTCCAAATGACATGTGGGGGCACACAAGTGTCCTCATGGGTCTCCAAACAAATCGAAGATGCCTGTAGATCACCTGCAAGGGCTACGATGACGTGTAGGTGGTGCCACATCATCATGCAAGGCATGGATGATTTGCCTGCCAAGTGTATGTGGTATATCTGGGGCCAGCTGGGCATGATGGATCAGATGCATCTTCCTCGTCGAATAAGTTAACCACGAGCAATCTTTGAATGGCTGTGGGGATCCATGGAGTTTTGTCTGTTGCTGTGGAGGCCCATGGCTCTCAACACACACCCTACAAGTGCCAATGTAGCCGTCTAAAGGATTAGGACCCCATATAGGGAGACCAAACCCAAAATGGAGACCATATGCTATCCTACATAAGATCTAATACATCCCCTACCCTTCTAGTACAACAATTCATTAGAGAAATCGAGTAAATTAGCTTACCAAATCATGGACCATAGGTGGGGACTTCATAATGTCATGCCCTTCCATAATGGGCTTCGGGATGTGCCATTGTCTCCTAATCTCCAAATGGGGTTAACCAATAATCCTATTAGGTGGTTTCTACTTCTAAAGGGGATGATATAGTTAGGGTACATCATTCAAAAGGCGGTGACATCTCACAGATATGTGAATGAAGTAAGGGATGAAAAGGGGTAGCCCTAGGTCAGATGCTGGGGTACAAGGGTAGCTAATAAGAGGGAAGCCCACACTTGGGTTTATAATGTATAGGAGGGAGCAATCGTGGTACATGAGGTGTCTCGACTTTGATTTTTCCACCCTTCTTTATATGCATTTTTCCTTTTTATGATTTTCTTAATTAACTGCTTGGTGCTCGAGGGGTGAGAGCATGATGTATAAGATATAGCAATGAATACCCCCTTTTAATGGTGGGGTGGTTCATTGCCCACCAGGGGTTGGGGCAATCATGGGTTCCTATATGATGAAGGAGGTTCATAGAACCTATATGAACCAGGGTGATGGCCATGATGATGGGATAAAGCTCATGTATTGGCTTTTGCCCACGTGCTAAATGTGTTTGTCCCCGTCATCTTTTGCATTTTTTGGTACATTTTCCTGTTGAATGTGGCCATGTATGCTTTTATCTTTCTTGTTAGCTGCATCAACCTTCAGGCTTCATTCCAGGCCCGATCCAAGGTGTGGGCAAGGGGAAGGGGTGAGCTAACCCTATGTGGCCCTAGTGGAGGAATGTGGACCCAAGTGGGAGAAATGATGAATGGGGTAATAATGAGTGGAAAGGGGGTAATATAAACAGGTAAGGGAGTAATACCACGCAACCAAAATCAGAGTTTCCCGTGAAATGCCATCCCTAAAGTCAAATGGTCAGTAAAAGTATCCCACGGGACTAGAATCCAAGGTTAATATCCAATAGGGGTCTAGGGGACGAGCACAGACCTAACCCATTCTTTCCACCGAATCCCCCCATTAATCCATACCCAGAAGTGTCCATGATAAGCAAACTATAATACTCAATTACCAAATGACAAGTCATATCCTAGGTTCGTGAGGCCCACCTTCAAACATACAATCATGGCAGATGGGTGAGGGACCACAAGGTTGGCTTAGGTGGCAGAGAAATGACACAATGAGTTAGCTGGTGGTTGCAAGGGGCTACTGGGTGCTGGCTGAGGACTATTTTGGAAAAAAACATTCTCCTAGGGATATCACCCACAAAATGGTGGGTGACATCTGGCTCCAACTGGGACGTGGTCTCTCTCGAAGTGGGCGAAGCTACTCGAACGGGAGGTCACAAGAACTCCAACAATATCTTGGTTACTATAGACTTGCCACCTGCACATATAATAGATGGAAAAACACGGGGCAACATGCTTTCGCGGCATCTCATGATTGCCAATGTTATATGTTAGGCCATAAAATCAACAGAAAATAAAACATGAGGATATGCATCTGTCCACCATGAAAAATATCATATGACATTAGTTCTAATGCGAAAATGAGCATGCAATGCATCCTACCCTAACATGAATATGACAGAGCTATTATTAAGTGTAATCATAAAGCCAGTGTAACCAACATATCATCAAGTGAATATAAATATGACTGCCTATATGGTTACTCATGCAACAAATCCCAAAGCGAGTGCAAACCCAAACACATGGAGGATGTTGTGGGCAGGAGGTGGGAAAACATGATCTCCATTTGAGGTAAAGGGAAGTCCTGGGAGAAAGGAAATAGGTCAATCTAGAGGTATTGGGCTTTCCTTCTAGGTACACAATGGTGGAATGAATGATTACTCTCAAGAACTCCTTATCACAATCATTGTCTATAATATTATACTTTGTAGATGCCACAAGGTTGTGATGAGAGGGGAACAAAGGGTTAGGGACATAAGGGGTGCAAAAAATAGGTCGCTCAATGTGATGGTCACATCAAAGAGGGGAGGTTGCGGAGTGATCATAATCCTGAGGATGGATCAAAGGGATAAAGTATATTCAATGAAGGGTTCCTTCTTGACACCATATTCAAAAAGGGGAAAAGGGGCATGTTCACTCGAGGTTATACCAAAAGGGATGAGGGACTTACTTGAGGAAGACTCAAGGTAATGAGCAAGAGGGAAAGGCAAAGGGGAGGGTGAAGTGTCATATTCAATGGGTTTTCCTTCCCCGCAATCTAAAGGCTCAAGCGATTTGGATACATTATCATAAGGTGGGTAGGTAAGAGCCTCGTTGCTTTCCTCATTATAAGCATCAAAGATTGGGCTTTCATTAAAAGGAGTGTCAATCACTTCCATCAAAGATTGTCCTTCATGCAAGGGAAAATAATAATTCTCCTTCCCAAGGGTATCGATGGAGATGTCATCGCAAGTAATTCTCGGGATAAAGGACAAATCAATCTCAATCTCATCTTCTTTGTTAGTATCATAAATGGGAGCACAATCATATTGAGGCCCAACAATCTCCCATTTCTCCTTTTCAATGTCAAAATAATCTCCAATGTCATCTTCCAAGGAGCTCATGGGATCACCTCCCTCAAGGTTCTCAAAAGGAGAGTCATCAGGAGTGATACCCTTGAGAAAGGTAAGTTTAGTCTCGGCCTTACTTTCCATAGCCTCATTCTCCTCAACACATGTGTTGTCAGAATCATCTTGTCCATCTCGCGGCCCCAATGAGGGCTCATTTTCGAGCTTCTCAAGGTCATCTTTATCTTCGTTGGTTGACAAGCAAGACCCCCCTTCTTCTCTCTTCTCTTGAAGAACAATGGCTAAGGTATTTGATACATGATTTTGGTAATACACTTCTAGGGGGAGAGCATTAGTGGGGTTCTCTTTATATTCACATTTCATCTTATGAAGCTTCATCTCTTCATCATATAAACGGGAGAATACTTCATTAGAATAGAAGTACATTCCCTTACTAACCCCCTGCATGACCTACTATATTCATCTATTCTTGTGTGATTTGGAGGCTTTCAGGATTGAACTCTTTGTCATCCTCAGAGGATATGTCTTTCACTTCACTGATATTCGCACCCAATTCCATAAATGATAGTTGCTCATCATCCTCATTTTCTTGGTCATCCTGGGTATCCAAATCCTCATCTGGTAATGAGCCAAATTTTTCCTTGATCTTATGAGACAAGGAATTAAATGCACCAGTATAATAGGAAAGCTCCAAGAAGAGATAATCTATGGGCCCTTCTTCATACTCCTTCCCTATGTTATCGAGGTTTGACCTGCGCTTGTTATAAAAATTGAGTATGAAGTCCTCGTTCTTGTGCTCTATCAAATGATCACAAATCTCAGACTACGAATCCAATCTTTCCCATAGGTCTTGTTCTTTCTTCGGGGCTAATGTCGTGGATACTTTCCTTAACCATTTTTCATGACATTACATATAATGTGAGAATGGAGTCGCCAGGGTGAATTAAAATGCCTTCAAAAATGCCTACTTCACCCTACAAGCATCTTTGAAGTTCAATGAGGAACTATGACTTCGTTCCTCCAATGGAGTCATCAAATGATATATCAATAATGTCATATGGGGAACAAAGCACACATTTCGCGTCCCGGCAACAACGCCAAAATGTTACCGCTCAAACTAGCATGGGACCTAAAGGGCAAATGCTAGGCCAAGGGCAACAAATGGAGACTTAGCCCACTATCACCTAAACTAAGGCTCCCTTCTATTTACGGACTTTCACTAATGGGAGGAGATCTAATATATTATGGAGTCATCGATGAAGGATAAGTCAATGAATTGATGTGGAGTGACCCAAACAATTCCTTTCACAAAAGAGTTAGAAAGATAACGCTTGCTTGCTTCCTAAGCAAAGTACAAAGTCTTCTAGGGAAAGGACAAGAGGATATAAGGGTTATTAGGTTTATGGGATTTGACTTATGAAGGAACTTCCCAATTCCTAAAATCCTTATTGTAATTGGTATCCTGGATGGTTCTTAAAGAGTTGTCCTTTCAAAGGAATGAGACCACACAAGACCAAGTGGACCTAGTTTAGGATAAGGGGAATGAGTATAGCAACCAATGATGTTTTTACCCTAGATAAGGTGGGGAAAGACTCAAAGAAAGAATTTTCACTTGAAGGTGTTGATTTGATCCTTTGAGGTACTAGCCTTGGGGATGCTAAGGCAAAGTTTGATATCTCGAAGCTAGGGCTTGGATTTTCTCCCAACTCCACTGTCGGAATGGTTTCAAAATTGGAGGAGACCTTGAGGAAACACCAGCGTAGGAGACATTCGGGAAATTGATGCCCTAGGTGCCCCAACTTGGCTAGACCTAGAAGGTGCATGAATGTGATTTTTGGTGACCACATTTTGGTAGATCAGTGCCTTAATCTTTGGGAGAATGGAGTCTATGATGAATGTGAGTAGGATTTCTTGTTTCCCAGTCAAGGAGGCCTCAAGACCACTTTGCTAGCCTTCTAGGTCAAGGAGAGGTGATCTTGCAACTTTTATATTTCAATGTGCAAAGGAAATGGCTTACCAAGTTCAAATTCTTTGATAGAATTACCCCTAGGAGATTTCGTTCATATTACATGGCCCACACATTGATAGATGTTGTAATAGAGACAAAATTCCACAATTTTAAGTAGTAAATGCATGCAACAATTAGCCCTAGAACAACGAAAATACTAGTCCAATATATATGACAAAGTAAAACAAGAATAACATTAAAATCATGTATTTACATGTAACTAAATATATCCAACCATTCACAATTGACAAGAGAGAAGCTCCAAGAGAAGATAAACCAATATCCACTCATCAAAATTCATCCATAAAGCTCAATTTCATCCTCTAGAAAAAGTGTGAAATTCTCAAGAGAGAGAAAAGATCCAACTCAAAGTGATGATCAACAAATGAGCTCATCTCACTTGTATATATACACAACTTAGGAGTTCGAATTAGCCTCCTTGGCCTACATAAACCCAAAAATAAAATAATTTTGTAATAATAATAGTTTGGAGATTTTTGTAGTGTAATTTTTGGGATTGAGAGATCGGAAATTCCACAGTCTGCATTTTTATGTCTATGTTTCAAGTGTAGAACAAGACTCATCTTCAGGATAGATTTAGTTCTGAAGATGAGTCTTGTTCTAGACTCGAAATGTAGACATAAAAATGTAGACTGCGGAATTTTTGATCTCTCAATCCCAAATGTTGTAATAATTCAACTTTTTGGTGACAAGCCCACCAAACTAGCTCATAAATGAAAAAGTAAGTCTCTCAAGAGGTCAAATAATAATCTATGCCTATCGTAGGGTTCTCTAAGAGGCCTAATAAGGTCCATGGGTGCCACAATGAAGAATAGGATTCTCAAAAGTAGGGGACAAGGAGTTGCCCCCTTGTAATAACCTGTGGTGCTCCAAATCACATGTGGGGGCACACAAGTGTCCTCATGGGTCTCCAAACAAATCGAAGATGTTTGCAGATCGCCTACAAGGGCTAGGATGATGGTTTAGGTGGTGCCACATCATCGTGCAAGGCTTGGATCAGCTTCCAAGTGTATGGTGTAAATTTGGGGCCAGCTAGGCATGATGGATCAGGTGCATCTTCCTCGTCCAATAAGTGAACCACGAGCAATCTCTGAATGGCTGTGGGGATCCATGGGTCTCAACGCACACCCTACAAGTGCCAATGTAGTCCTCTAAAGGATCAAGACACCGGATAGGGAGACTAAACCCAAAATGGAGACCATCTACAATCTTGCATAAGATCCAATGCATTCCCTAGCTTTCTAGTACAACAAGTCATTAGAGAAATAGAGTAAATGAGCTTACCAAATCATGGAGCACATGTGGGGACTTCATAATAGTCTACCCTTCCCTAATGGGCTTCAAAATGTGCCAATGTCTCCTAAAATCCAAATAGGGTTAACCAATAATCCTATTAGGTGGTTTCTACTTCTAAAGGGGATGATATAGTCAGGGTGCACTTTTCAAAAGGCGGAGGCATGTGACAGATATGTGAATGAAGTAAGGGATGAGAAGGGGGTACCCGTGGGTCACATGATGGGGTACAAGGGTAGCTAATAAGAGGGAAGCCCACACTTGGGTTTATAATGTATAGGAGGGAGTAATCGTGGTACATGAGGTGCCCCGACCTTTATTTTTCCACCCTTCTTTATATGTCTTTAGCCTTTGTATGATTTTCTTAAATAAACTGCACGGGGCTTGAGGGGTGAGAGCATGATATATACGATATAGTAATGAATAACCCCTTTTAATGGTGGGGTGGTTCATTGCCCACCAGGGGTTGGGACAATCATGGGTTCCTATATGATGAAGGAGGTTCATAGAACCTGTGGGAACCAAGGTGATGGCCATGACGATGGGGTAGAGCTCATGTATTGGCATTTGCCCATGTGCTAAATATGTTTGTCCCGACCATCTTTTGCATTTTGTGATACATTTTCTTGTTGAATGTGGCCATGTATACTTTTATCTTTATTTTTAGCTGCATCAACCTTCGGGCTTCATTCCAGGCCAGACCCAAGGTGTGGGCAAGTAGAAGGGGTGAGTTAACCCTATGTGGACCCAGTGGAGGAATGTGGACCCAAGTGGGAGAAATGATGAATGGGGTAGTACTGAGTGGAAAGGGGGTAATATAAGTAGATAAGGGAGCGGGACCACACAACCAAAATCGGGGTTTCTTGTGAAATGCCATCCTTAAAGCCAAATGGTCAGAAAAATAGATCAGAACTAGAATCCAATGTTAACATCCAAAAGGGGTCTAGGGGACAAAAGCACAGACCTAACCCATTCTTTCTACCCAATCCCCCCATTAATCCAAGCCCAAAAGTGTCCATGATAAGCAAACTACAATACTCAATTACCAAATGACAAGTCATATCTTTAGGTTTGGGGGGCCCACCTTCAAACATATGATCATGGAAGATGGGTGAGGGACAAAATGGCTGGCTTAGGTGGCGGAGAAATGACACAATGAGCTAGTTCATGGCTGCAAGGGGTTGTTTGCTACCGGTTGAGGACCATCTTGGAGAAAAATTTTCTCTTAGGGATATCACCCACAAAATGGTGGCTAACAGGGTTTAGAAGAGAAACATGTATTGTTCCCATGATTTCCCCTTTAGTCTTGGCCTAGATTTGTTGAGTATCTTTTCTTCTAGTTTAGAAACTTCTACAATATCTATCAATCTAGAGATCCCAACAAATAAAAAGGGGACTTATATCCCAAATCAATTTCAAAAGTTTAGTAAAAATAACGGGCTTTTGATTCTAAAGAATTTATTTCAAAGAAGATCCTTTAAGACTTGTTTTCCACTAAAACTTGAGGCAGTGGTCATGCCTCTCATTTGAAGGGTAGATTATGCAAGAAACTTATTTCTATTTGCCACCTAGCCAAAAGCAATAAACTTTGGCTAGCCTCAACTCTTCCAAAAGGAATATTTTTCTAGGTTGTTGTGACTCCTTTAACCCAATTGGTAGCCTTCCTTTACTATGAAGTATTTTCCTTCCATCTTTCAATAGAGTTGATCTTTAACTGGTTTGAAAATATTTTCCTCTTCTTTAGGATCTTCTCTCAAATATGCTTTTCCTTCAACTTCCATTGTATTGGCCATTGGTATGGTGTTTTTATCATTGTTATGAAACCAACTCACAAAAAGATAGAAAAGATAGTTGAATGCCTTAGAATTCAGCCTCTTCGAGGGGGCAACCTCCTTTACATTACATAAATGAACAATTCTTGGATGATTCAAATGACAAAACCTCCTTTCTATATATAGGAGTCTAAGGAGTCACAATATAACCCAGAGGACCTAACAATAATAATATAAAGCCACAAAAATACAATAGAGGGATTCTATGGGGCACAATAATAAAAATATGGGGACAATAGGGGCACAACAATATTAATAAGGGATACAACTACAATAGTAATGGGGGAATCACTAGTATTATAGGGACCTAACATGCCCCTCTCCTTCAAAAA
>APFE030426262.1:22974-33753 GCA_000404065.3 Pinus taeda | reverse complement strand
TAGAAAATTTGTCAAATCTGCCTTCAAATCTATCTTCAAATCATCAATTGTGGCTTCCACGCCCTTTATCTTAGATTCCACGCCATTTATCTTAGATTCTGTTAGCTTTTGTGAGAGTGAACTTTGTTGCACTTGGTCTTGCAATTTTGATATATCATGTAGCATTTCTTCCTCTTCTTCATGAGTCATGCTAGAGCTTTCAAATTTCTTACTAGGTGTTTGCATTTTCTTTCCTTGGGGCATCAATTACCAATACTAATGCTCTACTATGCCCTTTGAATTCCTTCAAAATAATTTTTCAAACCAAGCTTAAGCAAAAATTTAAAAAATCTACACACATTTTTTCACTTTGTAGGAGCTCGATATTGCCTCTGATGTATCTCTGTAATTTCGGATCATCCAGTTCTAAAATTGCAACCTACGGTATCCCTCTGTGTCTTCTTTCCAATGCCACCAGTCTGACCCCAATTGGATTCTCCAATGAAGAGTTATGCCAAATCTCCCACAGTGACCTGATTATAGACTAATTCAGTAGAGTGAACTTGTACAACGTGCCACGTGTCCCTGTTTCAACCTTTGGCTATGAAAAATATATAAAAGAAACTACAGTGCGTCCTCTTTCTGTACCTTCTTACAAAATTTCAATCTGATGCTCAGAGAGATAGTTATGATGATTTTCCCCAGGTCACTTGTTTGGAATGTAATTCAAGAGTATGCAAAAAGACCAACTTCCTCAGATCATATCTCTGCAAATATAGTGCAAAAAGCTCTGAAATTCGGACCCAAGGTTCAGTGCGATTTCGTCTCAAATGAGTTTTTTTTTTTTCGCTTTTGAAACATCACAGAAAAAAAGTTATAGCGAAAATGCCATGATGACCTATTTGGAGTAGCGAAACCCTAGAATCCAAAGCTCTAATACCAAATGTTATGAAACCAACTCACAAAAAGATAGCAAAGATAGTTGAACGCCTTAGAATTCAACGTCTTCGAGGGGGAAACCTCCTTTACATTACATAAATGAACAATTCTTGGATGATACAAATGACAAAACCTCCTTTCTATATATAGGAGTCTAAGGAGTCACAATATAACCCAGCTGAGACCTAACAATAATAATATAAAGCCACAAAAATAACAATAGAGGAATTCTATGGGGCACATTAATAACAATATGGGGACAATAGGGGCACAACAATATTAATAAGGGATACAACTACAATAGTAATGGGGTAATCACTAATATTATAGGGACCTAACAATCATTCTTTTACAAAACCTCTCTCCCATCTCTTATTTCACATGTCTTCCCAATAATATTTGATTTTAATCAATCCTTGTTGTTTTAATGATCGTCTTGCTCTACATAAGACACAAATTCTTTCGAAGAAGAGTGGCTTTAGCATGGGTTATTTCAAAATTGCCCTTGGGATCAATTTCAAATAACCTATAAGTAGTGATTGGTGAGTACTTTTTTTTTAAATACAGTTCCACAAAGTAGAATCTTTAGGAAGAGGATCTCTTACCCCTCATCTAGAGTGATGCTTAAATATGTGATTTTCATCACATATTACAGAGATTAACAGGATGATAACTTCATGAGGATGGTAGTTGAATTGGGTTTCTTGAGTAATTTGAATTGGAGGAGACCCATTTCTCCCTTGTGATGGATTGTCATGGCTCCATTTTGTCTTCATGATTGCACATCTTTTGTTGACAGATCAACCTGTTGGTGGATAGTTGTTAAAATTGGAAACTAGGGCCAAATCCCACTTTGGACAACTCCTTTGAGGAAGATAATTGTCGCATTGAATTCCTCTTTTTGAGAGGACCAAAATCGACGTAAAGAACACCAAATTTGGATAAGGAAACATATTTATTTATTCAAAAGAAACTTAACAAGTCATGATCTTATCAAGGTGGGAAAAATTGAAATTTTGAACTTTAAATTTGCCTCCAAATGTCAAGGTTAGCTTCTCCTTCATAGGGTCAAATCGTCATGCCTAACGGTATACAAGAGGCATCCTCCAACCTCATATCTACATCATCAAATTAGCTCTCACATATATTTGAGGTAGCCAGGTTCAAAAAAAGTACACAAGATTGTTTTTGGGTTTCCTATTTTGTCACAAGGGCCGAGCTACTTATGAGAAATAACTACAGGAACTGAAGGAATTTCTAGGCAATTTGTATGGGCCTTCTTATCGCTTCAGAACCAGATTCTTCAACATCAAATAAGACTGAGTTTGGGTGTAGCTTTTGTCATGTCTTACTCCAAGTAAGAAGGGCTTTTGTGCTAGTTCCATGTCTCTGTTTTGGCCTCAGGATAGAAGCTGCTAAAACAATAGATTGAATCACCTATTTCAGGGGTCGTAATGCCTAGTCAGGCTCTTCTCTTCAAGCCACAACAATCTGAAGGAACAACGCAATTAATCTAAGGCTTCTTCTTATGATTGTTACATGGTTTCCTCTATCCCTAGGTCTTCAAGCAGATGTCATGGGATCGGTCCACTATGAGAAGGATGCATTTTTTATTTAGGGTTGTTGGTATGCTCCTCATTCTCAGAAGTTATTAGATCCTTTATTGGCAAGACGTCTTCATTTTACTCTCTCTGTGTCGAACCTTCGATATTAATAAAATAAGAATTGAGAAAGGGTTTTCCCCATTTTGGGATTTTTCCCTGGCTTGTGCCAATTACTATGTTCTTTTATCTTGGCTTGTCTTTTGCATTCATGTTCTTTCATTAGTTACTACTATAATATAATGATTGATGTGATTGCTAATGGACTAATGTAATAATTAATGAGTTCATAAAGTATCTGACCTCAACAAAGAACATGTTAACCTAAAATTAACATGGTATCAGAGCCTGGTGAGGACAAGCCTAAGCAAGAAAGAATGCAATCTCCAGGTAGTTTGTCTTCCTCCTCTAATTCTCTGGATCAATCAATATTTTATAGCTAATGAACGGATAAGTATTTTGAAGTGAATGTGGTATCTTTTTGAACTAGTAAGATGTCTGCTATGGGTTCCATTGTATCACATATTTTTTCAGAAAATTGAAGAAAGACATTCACATCAATTATAAGATGTCTGCTATGGGTTCCATTGTATCACATATTTTTTCAGAAAATTGAAGAAAGACATTCACATCAATTACTTGTTCATGAGAATATATAAGCTTATAACAGTGGAGCTTCTGCACTCACATTGCAACCACCCTTCTGCCATCTCAAGAAGGCCATACGTGGATTGGCAACTTGATATTGGTCGATATCATCTATCATAACTTTCAGGAGATTGCTTTATGGAAGAGATACGTAATATCACTCTATTTTTCCATAGTTACTATGGCTACAGTTGCAAGCTTTTTTTTTGGGTCCATTATCTGGGATTCATTTTGCAGGCTTTCTTGTCCAATGAAGTTTTTTGAAACATGATCTTGTCCAGATCAAGGTTTAGAAACTCCAACTCTGCGGCCCTGAATATGTATCCTTTGCGGCATAGTTTCTGAGCAGGACGCAAGGGTTTCTTTTTGGTTTATAATTTTCAAAGGGTTTTCGTTGGGCCACCGATTCAGATCAGTGAACGAGTAAGGGGATGGTTGATGCGAAAACAAGGCCAAGCTATTTTTGTGAGCTATCGGATTAGAAGGTGTCCAAGGTTGAGAATCATTTCCTAGTGAAATGCGACAGTCTTTGCTTGCAATTGTTTGTTTTCATTCCATAATCTTAGGCATTGAAGTCAAAAAAGAAAGAAATTGATTTTGTTTATTTTCCTTGTTCTTAACACGAAATATATTTTAGAGATGATACAAAGTTGTGCACTATTTATCAAAGGGGTCACTCTCCTCGGCAAAGTTGTTCATTTGCTCATTGTGATGTTGATCCTTTGTGATTTCCTGGTCCTAATTGTTGCAGGTAGATGTAATCATCAGAGCGATGATCTAAAAGGCAACATAGACAAAACTCACTCTCCTCTCCCGCAAGGGATGCCAAGGGGCATTAGCCATATGCAAATTAGAGATCTTTACCTCATGATAGGAGTCATAGTCCATCAAGGTCACCATCTAGAAGCAGTAAGAGGAGGGAGAGGAAAGAGACAAAGGTTGGACAAAGATCTTGGTGATTAAGTGATGATACCGATCATGGCAATACAAAAGAAATCAAGTTTCCATATGCTAGTTCAAGAGATACATTTGAAGAATAAGAGATCAATGCGCTTAATGACCATAAAGGTGACCTAGAGGCTCAGATCCAAAATAAAGATGTTCATCAAAGCACATCTTCATTTTGCTCGGGCACAGGAGGATGTGAAACAATCACAAGATCGATTGCAAAATCTGGTAGATGAGTTTCCATCAGGAAAAACTTCAAGTCATATTCACTGCATTAAAAACTCTAATGTCAATATAGAATCAAATCATCCAATTCAGAAAGGGTTAGAATCTAACTGAAGCTGCAAACACAAAGAAAGAGGATAATATTGTCAAAGTCAGTGATCCAGATGCTAATGAATCTGTACAGAGGAATTCGTCCTTCCACAACAATATTGAAGCAGTGAAGTTTATTGGTCAACATAGAAGTATTTCGGACAAGGTCAACAAATTAGAGGAGACCAGTGTGTTGGTGAACTCAATTCATAGACTACAAGCATTAAATGATAAGGAAGGAAAATTGATAACCAACGAGTCTGAGGGTAATCCTAACAAAGGCAAGAATAGAGAAGGTTCTCTTTCTTCGATTAGTGTACCGAAAGAGAAAGTGAAAGGATGGGATGCAGGATTTTGTCTTCCCTCTATTGGCATGGCTGCACATGGTAAAGATGAGCATATCAAAGTTGTTAATATTGATAACTTATACTCAAAAAGAGAATGTCAGCATCATATATTCACTCAGCACAGGGAAAGCATTTCTAATAAAGTTTTATCCACTAGAAACTATTTCTGCCAATCATTACAATTAGTAACTTGATGACGGTCTCCTGAGGACAATGGCAACCTTGATAAATTCCTCTTGATGGCAAGACTGTATTCATGAGTCTTTGATGAAGGATAATAATTTCTCTAAAAAATATTCCAGTGATGCTTATGGACAGTAAGGCAGTGTGCCTACATACCTTGTGTTCTATTGTCAATAAAACCAAGACCTTCCTGACAATGTATCTAGCGATCAAGTGAAACAGTAACATTGTTGATGATAAAGTAAGGGACCTAATAAATTATGACATGTGATTGGACTTGGGCTTATATGGTTGTACCATGATCTTGTAACGTGAAGACATAACAACTTGTTAAAGAGACACAGAAAGCAGCAGAGAGAGAGCATAATAATTCAAGGTCAAAATTGACCTAAATCACTCAAGGAGGAATAGTCTTCTTGGAAGTATGAAGACCTAGAGCTATCAATCCAAGATAGAACTCTGTTCCAGTATCATATACAATATCGTTACAGTCCATAGCTATGGTGATATATTGTAACCCTAGTAACTTGATAGTCTTATTTTTCTGAAAGGTTACCTATTATAAGCTACATGGATCTGCCAAAAAAAAAAGAAATTGAAACACCCTTGATAAGTAATGCAACTCACATGAAGCTTTCATTCTTGAAGAGCATCTAGGAGTGCTTAACAGATTCCATGCGTTGACAAGCACGAGAAGCAGAAGACTCTGACTTAGATATCTTAATTGCATTAAGCCAGGATCTTATGAAGAATGGTTTTATAGATATGAATGCCCGAATGAGAAAGACTCCTCATCATGGATTGGGAAATTTGACGTGTTGGTAGTTGCCTTCTAAAAATGAAGGATATTACAACTATGATCATGATGATTCTTCAAAACTTTCCTCTTTTACCTGAAGTTGTTTCCTCGTGCAACGTCTCATCTCTCATATGGGAAGCTCATGATCACCTTAAGCAAGGCTTCAGAGGGAGCTATAAAATCTTCGATCACTTTTTTTGTCCGATGGTTTTTTTAATGGAAGCAAGTCATGACAGCTAAGTTTGATAAACTGCATACAAGTTGCATGATTATGTCTGAATAATTCTAGCACATGGGCCAAAGGATTAATAGACAATTGCAAATAGCTTGATGTCTATATTTTGAGCAAGCTTACTTTCCCAATATTCAGAGGGAGATGTAAGTTTATCTTCCTTCATAAAGAAGTTGGGAGTCATGGAAAGACCCTAGTATGAGGGTTCTTTATTGAGCATTGAGCTCTGGGAGCTCTTGAGGACTTGAGGTACCTCTTGAAGCTATGAGCGACCATAGGGTGAGTTGTTCACCTTCCCCTATAGGTGCGCTATGTTCAGGGTGAGTGGTTCACCTTCTACTATGATTGACAACACGCGTGTGTAGGGTGAGTGGTTCGCCTTCCCCTACTATTGATGACATATGCATAGGATGAGTGGTTCTCCTTCTCCTATGGCATATGAGTAGGATACGTTTTTCACCTTCTCCTGTGGACACCCCAGTGATAGATGCATCTAGGCATTTGTTGGTTGTCACATGTGGACATGTCAGTGGGACGTCATTCATCCTTTCCGCATATGTAGGATGCTCATTCCCTACAATTAGTGGTTGACATGTCGGTGGGACGTGGTTCATCCTTTCCCCATGTGTAGGATCCTTCCTACGATTAATTGTTGTGACTTGTGTTTGTAGGATGTGGTTTGTCCTTTCCCTACATGTGATTGTAACTTGTGTTTGTAGGATGTGGTTCATCCTTTCCCTACTCTCGGTGATTTGCATATGTAGGATGTGGTTCATCCTTTCCCTATGTGCAATTGTGATGTGCCATTGTAGGATGTGGTTCTTCCTTTCCCTACATGTGGTTGTGAGCAGGATGTGATACATTCTTTCCCTGTTATTGATTCAATATCATCCTAACCATGTAGTTCGAGACACATGGGAAGTACCTCTCATCTATCCAATGTGTTGGGAAAAGTGCTTAGGGACCATAACGTTACTGATGGACGTGTCGAGTACTGCCATACTCCCTATGACTAGGATGCTTGGTGTTCTTCAACTTGATCTGGGATCAAGTCAGATTGAAGTTTTACCTCTGGACTGACTTTTGTCAGTGGAGAGTGGTAAGGTCTTCTGACTCACTCTCAATCAATTCTTCTTCATTGTTACTTCAGTGTTCAACAGAGAAAAGCCGAGATACATAGATGGTTCATGATGGCATGATGATTAGTGACATAGATGTTGGTTTGTCAGGTGGGATTCTCCCTAGTTGAGAGGGAGTGTTAAAATTGGAAACTAGGGCCAAATCCCACTTTGGACAGCTCCTTTGAGGAAGATAATTGTGGCATTGAATTCCTCTTTTCGAGAGGACCAAAATTGACCTAAAGATCACCAAATTTGGACAAGGAAACATATTTATTTATTCAAAAGAAAATTAACAAGTCATGATCTTATCAAGGCGGGAAAAATTGAAATTTAAATTTGCCTCCAAATGTCAAGGTCGGCTTCTCCTTCATAAGGTCAAATCAACATGTCTAATGGTATATAAGAGGCATCCTGCAACCTCATACCTACATCATCAAATTAGCTCTCACATAGATCTGAGGTAGCTATGTAGTATCCCGTTCAGGGATATTCCCCAAATCCCAGTAAACTCCAACCAAATAACCCACAAGTGATGTAGTAGTCGGGAAGCTCAAAGTGATATAAATAACAGTGATGCAACGTACAATAATATAAACATGAAATACAAGCAAATACTCAAGAAATGCAAAGAGAAATGCTAAGACATTTTATTATACTGAGTAATGGGAAGAGTACAGGAGGTGGTCAGGAAGATAGCACCTCGACTTGCTCAAGGCAAGTGAAGAAATACACTCATATTAGCAAGGAAATGGCCTCTCTTTGAACTGCGTCCAAGCTGCCGGAGAACTGTTGTGCTGCTTCTATTGCTGTAACTCTAGTACTCTAATCTTCTCATACTGTTGCTGCTACCTCTACACTATTGCTATAACTATTGCAATAATGAGTCTGATCTCTCAGATCCTGAAGCACTAGCTTCCATAAGGTTGTTCCTTCTAAAGCTAGACTCCCTCTGAGTCTCGATCTCCTTATGGGAAATCTCTCTGCTCCCTCCTGGCAACTTGCACTGTTCTCCTGCACTGGAAACTGGACTGCAAAGCTCTACGTTAGGAATCTCTTGGCTGGAATTGCACCTGCATACTACAACTGGCCAATTTGCATTGGCTGTGTCATTGCAACTAGTTCTGCAATTGTCTCCCGTGTACTAACTGCAACTAGTTATGCAGTTGTCATCTGGATAATTGCCTGCACTTTCTAACACTAAATCTGTTACTATGATACTATGGGCTCCTGTGGCAAAGGTAGTGGTACCTCTGCAAAAATCTCGAATCGATTTGACTGATCTCCTTGTTGCAACTACGCTAGACCCTACCCAAATCTTTGCACTCCTGGGACTAAGAATCTAGATCACTCCACCTCACTCTTGGAGGTATAGTTGCATGTGCTCCCTCAACCCACTTGGGTCGAACTCTCCTCCTACTGGAGGTCTCTGATTGATCCTCTTCATCATCATACTCGTGGTCAACCCAACTACCAACTGGCTGAGGCTTCCTCTTGAGAGTTAAATAATGCTCCCTCTCAACCACAACATCTCTAATCCCTACCTTGCTCCTCAAGATTATGCATGCCTCTTCCTCTAATGCGTACAGGCTCTCGATCCTTACACCAAATTGCTTGAGTTGACATGAAGCAAGATGCTTGAGATAGGCTTTTCCATCTCTGAAGACTACCTTATACCCATTGTCTTCAACCCTCAGTTTCTTCATCAGTTCAAGTTTCTTGGCTTCATGGCTATTACCGAATAGCTCATTGAGAGTATTCCACATAGCAAAGGGAGTCTCTTTTCCATGTAGTTTCAAGGCTATGTGGTCTCTCACGCCCCCAGGATGATGCTCCTAGCTCTTGCTACACTCTTCTCCCACTCTGCTAGATCTTTAGCATTAGATGTTGGAGGCTTTGGGATATCATGATCCATGAATTCTTTCAACTGATTATCTTCCAACATTGCCTCCATCCTATACTTCCAAGCAATATAATTCGAACTACCATCAAGGGCATATTCAAGTCTCAATCCACAAAAGGGAATTCTGCTAGCTCTAAAGAATGATTCTACAAATTCTATTCACCTGCAAGAACAACTTCAAATTCATCTCTTCTATCGTGATTGCAGCTCCGATACCATGTAGAAATCTCTACAAATATAGCTCTAATACCATGTAGAAATCTCTACAAATCTAGCTCCAATACCATGTGGAGATTTGTTAAATTGGCAACTAGGGCCAAACTCCATGTGGATCAACTTATTTATGGCAGCTGATATTTTTATTGGATCCCTCTCATTGAGAGGTGTAGGATTGATCTAAAGATCATCCGGTTCTGATAAGTATTTATGAAGTTATGAATTTATTTATGTTATGAAATTATTATCAAGCCGACCAGCAACTTGAGTAGGCTAAGAAGCCCAATAGACGTGTCTATTCATCATCTACGTTTTAGTATAAATTGGTGAAGATTTGAAGTCATTTGAACACACATCTTTATGAGTGATCTCCTCCTCTCCACGTCTTGGGTTATTGGTGAAGGAGAGACACTTAGAAGAATTCGTTTATACACAAATGATGCCCTAGCCTGCACGCTGTTCAAGAAGCCCTAACGCAGTCCTGTAATGGAGTTTCCTAGCCACAGTAAGAGAAGACATTCTTACGCTGTTCATGAAAACCTATACACAGTTCATGATGAGGATTCTATGCAGATATGGAGGCCCTAATTTGCTGTCTAAAGAAGCCCTAATCCACTGTCAAGAGGAGGCCCTAATCCGCTGTAAAAAGGATGCCCTAATCCACTGTAAAAAGGCTGCCCTAATCTGCAATCAAGAGGCCCTAGCCGCAGTCAAAAGGAAGGCTCTAAACTACAGTCAAGAAGAGCCCTAAGATGCAGCAAGGAGAGGCCTTTAACTAGAGCAAGGAGTCTTAACATAGCGAGAATAAGCCTGGAAGGACAGCGTGTTTGCTGTAGGTGACAGCGTGACAAAAGAGGCTGTTCAAGGCATGTTGTAAGCACTGTTTGCAAGATAATGAAACACGCAGTCAATGGTACAGCCTTGAACGCAGTCAAGGGAGGCACTCATACGCTGTTTCAAACAGCCCTAAAACAGTCATTAATGGAGGCTATTATACACAGTCCAAGCAGCCCTAAATGCAGGCAATGAAGACATCTAAGAGCAGCAAGGAGAACTATTTTGTTGTAGGTGACAGCATGAGGATAAACGTTGTTACATATCTCAGATTTGAGTATAGTTTCATGGTGAGTAAGTGCTGTCATAGAAGAACCTTAGACAGCATGGATTTGATAAGTGGGGCAACCTCTAGGACAAGCTGTTCAAGGGTAAAGAGGGTTGCACTAACAGTGTTGGAACCTCACTGTGATCAATGAGAACAGCTCAGTGATATTTTGGTATAGCACCGAGATGATGGGCATGGTGATGGAAGATGCAGCATGATTAATGAAACTACATAATAATGTAAAGGGCAACATCATCAGTGAGACTGCATAGTGATGTATGGACAGCATGATGTAGATCATGGGCAGCGTGATGTATGGACAGCCTGAAGTAGATCAGGGGCAGCAAATGGACGAGATGCAGAACAATGATAGGTGAAGGAGTCACCTTGAGAATCAGTTGAAGCAGAATGTCTTCAACTGATCTCATCATGATACGAAATGATCTATG
>APFE030426262.1:1224-18815 GCA_000404065.3 Pinus taeda | reverse complement strand
TCCCTGGCTCGCGCCATATCTTGTGTCCTCTTGTCTTGGCTTGTCTTCTGCGTTTTGTATTTATGTTCTATCTGCAGTTTATCGTAATGCTGATGTGATTGCTAACTGTGAAAAAATAAATAAATTGCTCTAGCAACATACCTAAATTTAACAAGATTTCTACAAATCTAGCTTTTATACCATGTAGAAATTTATACAAAGCTAGCTCTGATACCATGTAGAAATTTCTACAAATCTAGTTCTGATACCATGTAGAAATTCGTTGTAAATTCAAACTGCAAATTGTAATATGCTAAAACAATTGACTTGAATGTACTCTACTCATCATCAGCGGAAACAATAATTGACTGATGAAATCATGAAGCATAGAAGAGCAAGAATTCAATCACACATAACACAATGATTTTCTGGGTAAAGCCACAACTAAAAACCCGTGCTATCTGTATATTTCATTAATCAGAAAATATGAGAAGATTACAATGCTTTGCACAAGCCTGACCAACCTCTGCACTATCTCTATTTGTCTCACTGCTTCCTAGGCAGGCCTTGGATGAATACAATATGCTCAAAGATTTATCTAAGGAGAAAGATTGCTGCTCAAAACCCTTTCCTATCTATATATTGCATTAGTCAAAGAAACTGGATGAATACAATATGCTCTGCTCAACCTTGAGGTCAACCTACACAAGTATTTTCTATCCTTTGCCTCACTCACTGCCTTTGGCCATTACTTAGCCAAATTTCCAAGCCTCCAAGCTCCTAATTCCTTGCCCTCACAAGCTCCACGCACAAACTTGTGCTTCCTATTGCTTGGTCTCACCAACTCGTGCTCACCAAAACAACGAATAAACTTATGCCTTCATTCCTCCTTTTAAAGGAAATTCGAATGGTTAAAACTAGTGAGTTTTCTATAATTAATGAATGATTTATTTAAATTTTAGGCCTTCTTCTGACTGCATGCACCATCTGTTTACTTTAGATGATTTTCAACTGATAGTACACTGTCCCTTAACTCCAAACTCAACTAGGTCTTTCTCTAATCTGACATGCATGAGTTAATTATGAATGAATTTTCAGTTTACTGGTTGATCACTGCAGGCAGCACCCAACTGTTCAACAGCTTACACCCCACTAATTCCTCCATCAATTGGAACTACTTTAACTGACTACTTAGTTAGACTGAATTAAATAATTACAACTCAAAATAAACTCAACTAGTGCTCCTAATTCTAAGAGACACTCTACATGACTCTAGTTAGACCGTCAACTTGAATTAACTGAGCCAACTAAGTGAAATTAACTTAGTTAACTATTACAAGTTGTCATGAGATGTGGAATTACAATTTATTCCCAATTTAATTCAAGGACAAATTAAATTAGGATCTTTCTTGATGCTATTTTTAACATTTCTTGTTATTATTTTCAACATTTTGATTTCCTTCTTTATGGGGTTTACATTGCCATTCTACTATTTGTGAATGTCATTTTCCTTCTTTCCAACCAGTGTTTTAAAACTAGATCGGTCCGAATCAGATTCAACCTGGTAGATCGAGCCAGACCCCTGCCCGAGTTTGCTAGGTAGGAAAACCGGTCCGACGGCCAATATGTTACCAAACCGGCCGAGCAAGACACTGATTTGGCGGTTCAGTAACAGACCGGACGATTCGGCCGAGCCCATCTTAAACCGGTCGAGCTAGTCCGTGGGGAAAAAGGCGATAACTCAGACTTCAAACTCAATTTCTTTTTGGTTTTTTTTTTAATGATTTGGCGGTTCGGTAACAGACCGGACGATTCGGTCGAGCCCATTTTAAACCGGTCGAGCTAGTCCGTGGGGAAAAAGGCGATAACTTAGACTTCAAACTCAATTTCTTTTTGGTTTTTTTTTTTTAATGCCTCTACCCCTCTCCCAAGCCTATAAAAGTGACCCAACCCCCTCACATTTATTCACAACTATCTCATTGCATTTGTGTGAGCATTTGTGAGGAGTTTGTGAAAAGTTGAAGTTGGTTTTTGGAGCAATAGTAAGGAACCATTGGTTTCCCCATCTGACTCTGATTCAAAGTTTGAGCTAGATGATCTTACCTTGTTTAGCAATAATGGCTAGTGATGTTTTCTTGTAGAAGCCATTTAGAGCCTCCTTGGTTATGTGTTTTTGTTTTGATCTCTATATATTACATGTATTGGACAGTGCACTGGGTGCCATTTTGATATAATAGAGATATTCATGAGCATACTTTGATCATATGTTGTCTTCTCTCTATATTCTAATGCTTTGAGTTTAGGTATGTTCTATGCTTAGAGCAATTTATTTCAATTTTCACAGTTAGCTCAATATCTTTTCCAGATTAGCAATCACATCATCATTAAAGTAAACTGCAGATAGAACATAAACATAAATCGCAGAAGACAAGCCAAGACAAGAGGACACAAGATGTGGTGCTAGCCAGGGACAAACCCCAATGTGGGGAAACCTTGATCAATTCTTCTTATATGTTCTTCAATAGTTCAGTAGAGAGAGAGAGATAGTATGTTTACAACAAAGATCAACACTTTGACTTATCTAGATAAGAGCATAGATCATCTCTAAGAAGATGATACATGAGATCAGTTGAATACATGCTGCTTCAATTGATTCTCCAAGGTGACTCCTTCACCTATTGTTGTGTTGCATTTCGTCATCATGCTGCACCTCACCGCACTACACCATGCTGCACCCATCATCACTATGTTGCATCTCATCATGCTTCATTAATCATGATCGTACCCATCACTGTACTGCATTATGTGCCATTGTTGCACCATGTTGTCATACTGACCTATGTGTTGGCTGCACCTTGCTTGCTTGTTGACCCTTGCTTGCTTGTTGTCCCTAGCATGCTTTTTGTCCTTAGCATGCTTGCTATTGCATTCTAGCTATCTTTTGAATGCTAGTTGTACCAATACATGTTTGCTGCACTAAGTATCATGTTGTTGTCCCAATATTAGTTTGTTGTCCCTTGCATGTTTGGTTTACTTGCTGCTAAGTACCATACATTTGTCCCAATGTTAGTTAGATGTCCCTTACATGCTACTCTCCTTCAGAGACAGATGTTGCGGTTGAAACCTCGGATAAACACTCTGACAGCTCCTCAACTCCAATCTGCCCCACGAAAAACCTAAACGTCAGCCTCTAGGGACTGCGTCAACCTTTTCTACCCTTTGCGTCAGCTTTCCCGATAGTTCCGGCAATTCTGGCTATTCCCAGCAGTTCCAGCTATTCCCAACAGTTCCAGCTTCTGCCCTCTACGTCAGTTTTCCTGGCAGTTCTCGGCAGTTCTGGCTTCTGCCCTCTGTGTCATCTTTCCCGACTGTTCCGACAGTTCCGGCTATTCTCGGCAGTTCCGGCTTTTGCCCTCTGTGTCAATTTTCCTGGTTGTTCTGGCAGTTCCTGACAGTTCCGACTATTCCCTGCAGTTCCAGCTTCTACCCTCTGCGTTAGCTTTCCTGATTGTTTCCGGCAATTCCGGCTTCTGCCCTCTGCGTTAGCTTTCCCGATTGTTCTAGCAGTTCCGATTGTTCCCGACAGTTTCGGCTTTTGCCCTCTACATCAGCTTTCCTACCTGTCCCGACAGTTCTCGGCAGTTCCAGTTGATCCCGGCAGTTCCGGCTTCTGCCCTCTAGATTAGGGTAACGTTATCCCTTAGGATCTCTCCTCCTACTAAAACCCAAAGATAAGTAGAGAGGAAGATATCCCAAGTGTGTTGAAATGACTTGAAGACCACCTCTATTTATACTAAAATGTTGAGCACAAGTGGGGTTATTTGGTTGTTGGCCAACCTTGACGAATTGTCCCATAACACAAATAAATTCATATCTCCATGAATACTTATCAAAATCGGATGATCTTTAGATCAATCCTACACCTCTTGATGAGAGGGATCCAAGAAAAATATCATCTTCCATTAATAAGATGACTCACATGGAGTTTGGCCCTAGTTGCTAATTTTAACACTCCCTCTCAACTAGACAGAACTCCATCCGCTGATCCATCAGTGCCATCAGTGCCCTGTACTGCTCTGCTGAGCTCTGCTTTTCTTTGCTCTGCTGAACTCTACTTAGTTCTGCTATGCTTTGTTGAACCATGAAGAAGAAGAATTGATCGAGAATGTCTCATACCATTCTCTACTGACCCGGAGTCAGTTTCATCTGAAGAGAGTATGTCATATCACTCTTACTGACTTGAAGTCAGTTTTATTGATCCCAAATCAATATCACAAGAGAGTGTCTCAAACCATTCATACTGATCCCAGATCAGTTTCATTGATCCCATATCAATGGAGGTCATCCTAGCATAGGGAGTATGGTAGATACAACGATGCATCCATCGATAGTACTACTATGGTCCCTAATCTCATTTCCCTGCTCATTGATCAGATGAGAGGTACTTCCCATGAGTCCCAGACTATATGGGTAGGATGCTTCGATAGGAGAACTAATCATTCTGTCTCACAGGAAAACTAATCATCCTGTTCCAAAGTCGCCATGGGAGAACTAATCAACCCGGCCCACAGGAGAACTAATCATCCTGTTTCACAGTTGCCACGGGGGAACTAATCATCCCAACCCACAGGAGAACTAATCATCCTGTTTCATAGTTGCCACGGGAGAACTAATCATCCCGGCCACAGGAGAACTAATCATCTTGTTCCATAGTTGCCACAGGAGAACTAATCATCTTGGCCCACAAAAGAACTAATCATCCTGTTCCATAGTAGCCACAAGGTATCACAGGGAAAGGTTGAACCTGTCATCCTGTACATAGCGCACCACCACGGGAGGGTGAGTCGCCTTGTGGTCATATGTCGCTCCAATAAGTACTCCAAGCCCCCTAGAGCTCCCAGAGCTCAATGCATGCAACATGTAGTTCCCTTATATGAAGGTCTCTCAATGACTCCAAGTCGTTCGAGAAAATCACAGATTTGACCTTCCCTCGGGGCTTTGACAAAGTGTCTACGAACTGTACATCAGTCTCAATGTGATGGAGCCTCCTCTCTCATTGACTTACCATATCCCAGATAAGGAGGAATTTGACGTCTATCTACTGGAGCAATCATCGAATACAAAGTCCCTCAATAATCAAATCCCCTTTCTAGTTGTCATAGAGAATCATAGTGGTATTCATCATGTGTACAAACAGCTCACTGAAGAGGTTCCGCAACCATGCAACTTCACATGAGATCATACTCGTAGCTATGTATTCGGTCTCGGTGGTGCTTATAGCAACCGACTTCTACTTCCTGCTCATCCATGATATCGAAGCAAAATCCAAAGAGAACCAGCACTGAGAAGTGCTCTAGTGATCCTCCACACTTCCTGCCCAGTCAGCATTCAAATAATCATGCAGTTTCATATTTCTGGCATTGTATCTCAATCCATGAGAGATTGTCCCAAAGATATCTCAGAGGATTCTTGGCACCAATCCAGTGAGGCTCAACCAAATATGAGCTCACCATGCTAACTGCAAAGCATATATCCAGACGGAAGTTCACCAAGAACATCAATGTAAATGAGTTTAAAACTCAGAGGCATTTCCCAAATCTAGTCCGTCATCACCACCATATAACTTTTGAAAGTTAAGGTCCTCGAGATAGTCACTGGCTTGCAGTTTACCATTCCACATCTAGAATCCAACTCCCTCTTACTTCTGCAAGTGAGAGGGTCTGCACCTGTCAGAAATAGGTCGTCCTCATAAGGTTCTGGTATGAGAGGTCTACCATCCACAACCTTCGAGCAATGGTTTGGATCAATTTCACTCCTAGTGAATCCCAGCTTCATTAGACAGCTATCAATCCTCTCATACTATGCCCGAGGTGTTTTGCTTCAATCCATAGAGGGCTTTCTTCCACCTGTATGCATGAGATTCTCGATCATGAATCTCAAACTCCTCGGGTTGTTCCAAACCTGGGGACCTACTACATGAGGGGAATGGTGTTACAGATCCATTTGGGCACATCAACCCCAAATTATAGATCGATGTTATTAGGGCCCATCAACCCCTAGTGCAGTTGTTACATGCCCTAAAGAAATTAGTCATCAGAATGCCTCACTTCCCAAGAAGTTCCATCATTGAAAACATCCAAAAACTACCTCTAAGGAGATCAGCGCAGGTAGGCCTTCATTAGGGTACGCTGTAATGAAAACCATGCACTAACAGGGTGCTATGCAGCGCACTTGGTCCCTCTTTTGCCTGCGTTGAGTGAATTTGAGCGAATTTCCGTGAGGGTTTGAAGATTCCTTATCCATTGGAAGCCTCTAGAAGTTTCTTAATGCCACCTGCTCCTTTGAGTTCGCATTTGGATGAGGAAGGGTATTAGGAAACATCAATCCCCTATCCCTTCTTCCATGGAATTGATTTCTAAATTTAGAAAGGCATTCATTATCACCATTGATGGCATAACCTCCTTCACTCACTTATAAATAGATCACTCATCTAAGAGATCAGGGGCTGAAAAAGATTGAGTTGTAAGGAGATGCTAGTGATATGAGATTAGAATTGAGTGCAAGTATTGTGATAGTGTTGGAGTGTCTTGCTTGTCATGAGGTGAAGAGGGATTGAATTGGAAGAGTGTCACTGGATCAAGCACATATGGTTTGTAATCTTTCCTCTTATCAATAAATTTTTCAAGACTTTTTCCTTATGCTTGTGTTATATGTTAATGCTTTCATATGTATATCATGTTCTCGATTCCATGTTATTTATAAGCAATAGATCATTATCATTTGCCTTGATGGGTTTTTGTTTTTGTGTTTGTGCAGGTAATTTCCAAGCGGCTTAAGTACAGAAAGGAGCACCAAAATCGGTCAAGGGAGACAAGGAGCTAGCGAAAATTACAAGTAGGTTTCCCTTCTCTCTTGTTTTATCTGTTGATTATAGAAAAGGTTGAGATTACTTTGTCTGTTGTTTCTAGACCTACTACTAGACGTAGAGGGTTAGGTTTTTGTCAAAGAAATCTAAATATTCTCGAAACAAATTGGCGACTCCACTGGGGATCGTTTATCATTCTTAGTAACTTATCAACCTCTTAAGACATTTCTACATACTGTACTTGTGGTCGTTTATTGATTTCAGTCCTCTTTCATTGAAAATTGAGTCGAAACTATGACAAAATTGCCTTCAGAATTGCTTACTGTCATCAGCGTAGTCTGAGGTAGGACACAGTGCGCTGCAGTGCACTTCCCGCATAGGTTCAATGCGATTCATCGCACTGTCTCTAACTGCTGCCTACGCTGATCCCTTCAGGGTCAATTTCCCATCTAGGAACTGAAAGTTTTTGCCAATTTTCTCTTGTTTGAATGAGTTGTTGAATGTCAATGATGTTTTGTCTCTGAAAAAGTTTTTCATCTCCTTAATTTGGCCCTATTTAAACTGGATTGTTGGATGTTTTTTATGTATTTGTTTTATCATTTGCAATCCACTATCGAAAGGTAGTTTTGATCGATTGTTTTGTCGATAGAAAAGTGTCGTAAAATCTTCCTTCATTAATAATCGATTGATTTATTTGTGCATTTGATTTGTATTTTCATTTAAAGTGTCGAAAATCTTCATTTCTTTAGAATCGAAAGTGTCATACAGTCTTCTTTTCCCTTTTAAAAGAAATTGTCATAAATCATCATTTTTTATGAAAAGAGTTCTGAATCATTTGTGCATTAGTTTTTCTTATTGCATCATTCACATTAAGAGAAAATGAAAAGAAATACATGCAATTTGCATTTTAGAGCTTGAGTTTGTGTGTTCAAAAGGAATGGTTTAGGGAATTGCATTAGTTTGTGCTCTTTGTTGCTTGTTCAAAAAGTACTTGTATGCTCTATCCCTCATAGCTAGGATTTTCATTGTTGAAATTAAATGGAAAGAGTGCTTCTCATTTTAGTTGCATTCTTAGGAATTTTGGAAAACATCTCATGGTGAACCTTCAAAGGCAAATTTTAAACAAGATCAATCTAACATTTACATCAATTAATCTAATAACGTGTTGTAACTTAACGAAAAACATCTAGAGGTCTAGGTTAGAGACATGTTCCAGTGTCTTTAAACCTAGTGGTTGTCGTTTTCACTAAAGGTTGGGTGATTCCTCCTCTCTGATTCGATAAGTGCTAGTACGGACTTGTGCTCCCTGTACCGTCGAGTATATAGTGGGAGACCCCAATAGGTTGAAATCCTTTATCCCTAGGAAGCCGAGTCTACTGCCTTACCGATCGCACCGCACCGAACACAACATTCAAGAAGATTGACTACCGTACGTAAAGTCCTTGGTCATTTCTCTTTCATTTATCACCAAGGTGTATATTGCAGTTTTGCAATTTGTCTGGTAAACCCTCTTGTCTAGAATCTCCAGAGCAGTCACTTTCGTTCCTTTTTGACTCTTTAAAAGTAAAAGGATCATCTGAGCACTTGTCCTTTCAAACTCATTAAACATCGAAGGCGACTACAGTCATCTTTTGTTTTTTCTCGACTCTTTAAAAATGAAAAAGCATAGTTGTGTCCCAGTGTCGTAAAAATTAATTGACCACGAATAACATCCTCATTCTTTAGTTGATTTTAGGTTGATAGAATTAATCAGCAATCGTGGAGGAACATCAACTCAAACCCCATCATTTGTGGAGAACAGCGAGCCAATTGCCTTTGCCTCCCGAAGCGACACCAATTGGGACAAAGTGGTCTCGTTTAACTAAGTCTAGTACATCAAGAACTCCTAGTTCTTCATCTGGATTACCTGAAACATTTATTTTAGTAGCTACAAAGACTCCAGTTACTCCGACTATTTCTGGTACATCCATTCCTAAAGAAGAAGTTTCACAATTACCTGAGGACATTAGCACTAATCCTAGTGAAACGGTAACTGAGATTGTCCAACAAGAAGTTGATACTCAACTTGAAATTGTTCAACCACAAAGTGCTTCTAAACTTGAAACAGCTCAACCAGAAGTTGGTCCAAAATGCATCCCAGTTCCAATAGAAGTTGCATCTGAACATGAAGTTGTTCAAGAACCTCCCTTTGAAACTGTTGTTCATTTACCTGAACATCTGGACTTCGAATTTCAACATTCAGAAGTTGTTACCCCTCAAACATCAGTCATTGTTGAAACTACACTTTCATCAACACCAGAAATCTTTTACGGACCTGACGGTCAAGTTCTTCCACCAGATTTGATTGCCACAAAGGAGGAATTAGTAGAAGATTCCACACCTAGAACCCCATTTCACTTTGGAACTGGGCTTAATCTTTACCCTAATACTCCTGATTACTTTGCTTCATCTGATCCTGCTTCCTTGCAAGTTCCCGTCGAATCTTTAGGACAACTTTTGGGCCAATTAACTATGGCTGAACAACTGTTAACATCCCAGACTGTATCATTTGATGTCGCTGCAGCAGAATCTTCTGTTGTAACTCCTTCGATGTTTTCAACTACACCTGAGTCGCACCTGCATGGTGAATCGTCTATCCCGATTGGTTACCAATCATTGTCTGGAACCCACTCAGGGTTTCTTCTGCACCATGGTCATCACCCATGTCCTCAATTGAAATTCTGCCTGGTTATTCTCTAATGGGAACTCAACAGTTTGATCCTGCACATCAGTATCAGGCTAGGCAATCTGGTCAACAAAGACCTGTGTATCCATTAAATATTGGATTGTCACCATATGGAGAGCAATATGCTTATTCACCGTATCCTCATTTTGGAGGACAACCATATGGTAATTTCCCACAATATTCAAGTCAACCTGGAATTAGAGTTTGTCAATGGCAACCAGTAATACCAACTCAACCAAGGCTTGTGTATCCAACACAACCAATGCAAACTGTGTCAAATATTCCTACTACACCTGTTGTCACTACCGTGCCACAATCACAAGCTCAAACTGTTGTATCTCAATAGGTACAAATTGATCTTTCTCCCTTGCAACCACAAGTTTCAAGTCAAGAGGTTCAAGTTTCTCAAGTTGTTATACAACAACCACTTGTTTCTGGAGCTCAACAATAACCTCAAGTTAGTATACCTTTATTTGGATTGACCTAGGTTTACACTGGTATAGTTGATTCACAACTTGGTCAACCTTTCATTGCTAGGCAACAACAATTGTCTCAACAACCATGGTTGCCACAATTCCAACAACCTCAATTCCAATAGTTCGAACCTCAGTTTGGACTTGGTTCACAAGCTCAACCTCGTTTTGGTCAATATCAAGCTTACCAAGGCTCTGGGCAACCAAGCTTTGCAGGTTATAGACAACCACAATTTCAATCTGGTTATCAACAACCACCTTATACTGGTTTTTTTTAACAACCATACCAAGGTTACCAAATGCAGATGCCCTACGATGGTCCGCAAAGAATTATTGCACAGGGAATTCCATCACATCTTGGGTATGTTCAACCTGACTTGAATCGACAGTTGCCATTCGTAGCAACTTTAGAATTACCAGATTTAAACCAGCTCACAAATGATCCAATCACATATGTACCTTGGTGGCTGGTAATTCCACACAAGTTACCATCCGATATTCCGAAATTTAACGAAAATCCTTGAGAAGACCCATCAAATCATGTTATGACATTTCATTTATGGTGTTCATCCAACACTTTGAATGATGATTCAGTCAGACTTCGTCTTTTCCAAAGAACACTTACTGGTCCAGCTGCTAAATGGTACATTGAATTACCAAGAGCTTCTTTCAGTAACTTCACCACTTTAGCCACTAACTTTTTGACCCACTTCCAGTTACCTATCAGATATGAGACTGGAACAGAACTCTTGAACAACTTTAAATAGACTACCTCTACCCATATATCATATTATATTCATGAGTGGCAGCATCGTCATCGAATGGTTAAGACATACGTTTCCGATCAGCTTTTAGCTTAGTGGTTCATAAAGTCCTTGTTGCCATCAATCACCGAGCATGTGGCAAAAGGTGGATTTGTCACAGAAGAGAAATTTATCGCTCGTGCCCAATACTTGAATTTGATTTACACACAATCCGACACGCTCTATGATAAAATCTCTAATGCACCTAGTCTAGCTTACATTGTTCCACCACCCCCACAATCGAGTAAGGACTCTCATGCCAACAACGTTGTGATCGGTTCTTCAAGCACACAGGCAACAGGAAGACCATCTAGTCAAACTCTTGCTATTTCCAATCAAGCTGGAAATGCATTAGAAAACGCTCATGCCACAGAGATTAATGTCGTGTCATCTGAAAAAGGCAAAAATCCAAAGCAACCAGGAGGTAAGAAAAAAGGGAAGAATAATGAAAAGAAACAAGAAAATTCCACTTCAGAATCATCTGATTCCCCTACCGTGGCCAAGAAACCTCGTTATCCATGTCTGATATGTAATGACGACTAAGTTGCACGAAACGGGGAAACGGGGAAGCGAAACGAAACGCGACCTCCCCAAATTTTGGAAACGGGGAAACGCGATATATATACTACTATTATATATAATATATATATATAATATATATTAAAATTTAAAAATTATTCAATATATATATGTGCAATCATAAAGCATTAATAGTGTGATGAGAAAATGAGAGGCACTGCTATTTTATAGCTTTAGAATTGGTTTCTAGAAGTCATTAGAAACCCTAAACTAATTAAAAATTAATTAGCAAAAAAAAAAATTTAAAAAACAAGTGTCAATTTGATGGAAACGTGGCCCGTACGGCGTGGAAACGCGTTTCCGTACGTACGGGCGAGTTTCCATTTCAGGAAACGCGCCCGTACGTACGGAAACGTTTCCACGCCGTACGGTACGGGGAAACGCGTTTCCGTTTCGTTTCCCCAGGGAAACGACCCCTAGGGCCACGTTTCCTGCAACTTAGTTGCTAAGTGATAAACATTGTGGCTGTAATGAACAATTGCGACCTTTTCTAACCCGCACAGGTGACTTTTCCGCCAAAACGAGTCTTGGAAACAGGACACGATGCCTAAAATCGTGACACGATTCTGAATTTCGTGACACGCTGGGGGATTCGACGTGTCATGGATTTTGGACACGATTTTGCAGCGAATTGTGTTTGACATGACGGATTCGGATTCGTGGACCCTCTAGAACGAATCCGGTTACCTAGGATATTTGTCTTATTTAAAGATGTTGAAACACATCTCTAACCTAAATAATGTTTTCTAAAATTGGAACATGTGTTGGCATGAAAAAGTGCTCTGAGACCACTTGTATTTGTGGTGTTTCTTGTTAGTTGAAATAGAATATTCAAAAAGGCATAATATAAATGCGGAAGCAATTAAATAAGATAGATGGAATAGAACTGTGAAAAGCAAATAATAGAACAAAAATTGGAAAATAACACTTTAAGAATCGTTTATTGATATTTCAAACTAGATGCAATGTTCACTTGTCTTTTCAAGGGGGCAATCTCCAACATGAGAAGAGCTCCAAATACTACAATATTCACTTGATAACCAATTACATAGCTTCTACTACTATATATATAGTTTCTAATTGATGAAACCATAACCACCTAATGGACTTCCATTAATGCAGCCTCAACCACTAACTACTGGACCTTCTTTAACAAGGTCACTTACATTTATTGATTTCACACTATACTACTATGTAGAGCCTTATTTAATAAAGATGGCTGTCAATACATTAACAATCTATTCCACTAACTATGGAAGTTAAGGTGGCTGTGGAACCCTAACAACAATGCAATGTTGTTACACTCAAACTTGATAAATGCTCAGCTAGCCTAGGACTCAAAAAAACTCGATGACTTGGGAAAGACTCAACAAATACAAATGAACCTCAAAATACAATAAATTCAGTGCGCAAAAATATGGTGAGTCTCGATGAGTATAGCAAGTGGTGAGTTTGCTGTTGAGTTTTTTAGTGAGTGTGGGGGCTAGAGAAGACTCCACAAGGCTCAACAAAAGGGTCTTGGATGAGTCAAACTACATTGGTACAATGTGTATAGTTGCGACAATACTTCTCTTGCATCATCTTGTTATGTGAGTGTTCTCTCATTGTTGTCTTTTGTGCACATATCAGATCTGCAGGTTTAGAAGCTTCTAGTTGTCCAGAGCTCTGGATTTTTGCATTGGTCAATTCATTTCGGTACTATTTTGGATTGGTGTTCAAAAAGCATGCTCTATGAATGTACAATACTATGGTAGGGGTTTCTTTATTCTGATTTTTGAGTTACAAGAAAATAAACTAGTTGTTCTGAAAGTTGGGCCATATTAATTGTGGAAGGAAAAGCTTGGAAACCTCGGGTGAAACCATGGTATACAAATTTCAAATTTCAATCCTTTTATAGAAAAATTTGAAATTATGTCATTTTGAGTTTGACTCCTAAATTTGTTAACACAATTTTGGTATCAATCAACCTTGAAGAGTATTGGAAGTTATGTAAGAAAGTACCTGACAATGCAGCCTCCCATAGTTGGTCACATGTCTTGTACTATGATGTGTGGAAATGGATCTGCATATAGGGCTTCCTTTGAAATTCAATGGTTTTACCTAGAAACAGGTTTTGGATTATGAAAAGGTTACCCTTCAGTGTCGGTCTTGCCATGAATATGGCTTGTAGCTCTACTATTTCCCTCTCTATAACCTAAGTGCTAAAGGAGAGAAGGGTTTTGAGATGCAAGGAGAAGTGAAAAATGAGAATGTGTTAAGAAAACCTAAGAAAGTGAAGGATTGAGGAAAACCCCCATTAGATACTGAAGTGAACTTGGAAGACAACTCTGATTGGAATAAGAATAAATGTAAAGAAAGAAAGTCGCAAAACAAGAGAGAAGAAACCATCATCAACTGTGAGTTCAAGAAGGAAGAAATTCAGCTAAGGAACCACAAGGGAAGAGGTACAACAAAATAAAGTTTTAGTTAGGAAAAAGAGGCAGTAAAAGGAAAAGAATGCTGAGAAGACATGAAAAAATAGTTGAAATTGTGCACAAGCTAAATGTAAAGTCAATTTTAAAACTTCCATACAAGTGGTAAGGGCTTTGATTGCAAATAGTGCATCTTTAGTAAAATGATTTTATTTCTGTTAAAGAGACGTAGATCCTAGATCTAAGTAATTTCTGACAAAATTGGTGAGAACTAGAGTTTAATATAATAGACCTATTTAGTCTGAATGAGGGCAACAAATCTAAGAGAACAAATCATGTTTGATGAAACAATGAATCATTAATTAACAACAAACAAGTTTGTTATACCTCTGAAGTGACAGTTTTCAAGTCAGCTACTGTTTCTGTTACTTTTGACCACTGTTTCTTTCATCTGGTTATCTTGCAATAAATTAAGTTAGCATACTAAGAACAACTAGTCATATGAGGCCTTCGAAATCAAAACTTATAATGGGTACAAGTTTCTTCTTTTCAATATCTGTTTGTCCTTGGTTTGTACCTATTGCAATCTCACATTTCTCTGGCAGGAGGAGCCTTCCCATATTCTGGTTCTTATAGATACAAAACTTGGCTCCCTTAAAACTTGGGTGAGACTAGAGAGTAAGTGATCGGCTCAAACACAGGAAAAACTCAGTCAAACTAGGCTAATTTTTTCTGACAAGAATGGCAATTTTGTATTCGCCAAGAAGCAAGTGTGACTTGCCAGCAAGTCAGTTTGGCTTATTTTCTCTGCTGGCCTAAGTTTGACTGGGAAACTATAACAAATTTTGGAACAATTATCTTGATAAAGTTATCAAGTTATAAATACATATTTTTAATGTAGTGGAGACTAAAAGAGGAAGATGGAGATGCAAGTAAATATTATAGTAGGGATAGTAGTTATACCACGCCAGAGAGTTTTGGCATCTCCCCAACAATGGATGACAGTGAAGAGGACTTCCCGGATACAACTGTGCCAAAATTTTCCTCCAAAGATCCATTTCGAACGTCAAGGTTGATATTCTGAAGAGTGGATTTGGATTCCTCTTCATCCCAAAAGAAAGTACTATTTTCAACTACAACAACAATCTCTTTGCCTGGCAGTAACCTTTCGACTGCCTCAGTATCAAGATCATTGCTGGGCACATACCTGTCAAGTCTATCCAAGGACACCATTGCTTGTGAGATAGATATTAAAGCTTGAGGAAAGTTCCTAATGGGTCTTTGAAGAATTTTGAAAACAGATGTTGCAGTGAACACCTTCCTTGCTGTAAGTTTTGCTCCTACAAGAATGCATGTAGTAAATGTCACTACTGAAACAAGTGAAGGTGTGCTCCATTTAGTGAATGTCATTACTGAAACAAGTGAAGACGTGCTGCACAGAATAATTATATTCACTGAAATAGAATACATAAATTTGCAGATCCATTCATATTCGGAATTCCTAAAAGACTCTACACGTGTTTGCAAGTGGCCTCCCCATGCTTGAAGTTTGATAAAACCCTCATATAATTCAAAAACTCATTAGTTGCCTTCATATGAAGGCCACACCTTTTCATTAATTGGAACTGATAAGTCCTATTTCTCTTGGATCTCCAAGCTACAATGCCCATTATCAGTGCCATGCAAACAAAACTAGACAACATAGAAATGCCCAAAATCCCAAACAAGATTGATAAAGCAACCCCAACTTTTAGAGGCATCATCCACATGTAATGAATCTTCAACATCCGAAAGCTGTTGAACATTTACAACCATGTAATTTACAATCTGTCCAACACCATGAGCTTGCCTACCAGAGCTTGACAATCTTAAACCCTTTCTGTATATAGTTGTGATCAAAGTAGACCTTATCAGCATGCCCAACTTCTGACATTGAAAGTTATACTGATGGGAGCAAAGAACCTCAATGGATTTTGCTGAAATAGCATCCATACAAGCACATAGTCTTCATAAGGAAAGCTCTGATCTCTAGGTGTAAAATCAACAAATTTTTGTATCAAAACTGGGCCAATATACATTACACACAATTTTGCAATGGGTAGGCTGCAGTAAGTGCAAGATTTGGCCAAAAGAATCGAAGCAATGTAAGGCATACAGGGTGTTGGTGTTCCACTATGTCATTAGACCAGTTTGATTTAAAAAGTTCAAACATATTTTCAGCGCTATCACCAGGTGCCAGTGCAGGAACATCTGTCAATTGCAATGCATTGCTGTAACCTTTGTTCAATACAGCATTCAACCATCACCATGTATCTCTTGACAGAATACCTGCTGTAGCATAAGGGCTTATTAATTCTTTCTCAGTGCCAGGATTCAGAGTGCTAACATCCAGGAGAGGTTCGTGCTTTTTTTTCTTCCTCTTCTTTTTCTTCAACAATGATGATTCCTGTGTTCCCTTTGAGGACAAATGCCACTAAAAATCCATGGGTATGGAACATTATCAATGCAAAATAGTCATAAAGAGGAAGAATACTATATGGATTAGGAGTTGTGAACTGATGATTGGAGAGATCAAGAATATTGTATTCATAATGAAGTTCATAAGCCATCAGAGATATAGAGACTTTAGATGTGTTGTAGCTTTGAATTTCTTCTCATGTTCAATTTACTGCCCCAAATACAATCCATGAAAGTGCTTGGAATACTGTGTATATTATCTCATGGATAGCCCATTTAGTTCTAAGGCCTAGTCTTCCAAATCTCCAAATGTAGAGACCATCATGCAATAAACTTACAATTTCTCTGACAACTAAAGTTGCTCTGAATTTGAGACTAACTTTGAGGCTCTGGCTTTGGCCCTGGAGATTGGTGTTTTGAGGGAGTGATTTTTCCTTTGATGATATCTTTCGTGAACACAATAGTTTCTTCACCAAGAATGCTAGATAAAGCAATAAGAAACCAATGTTGACGAGGATCACAATTTTGCGTTGGGAACATGGATATGAATATCTACTATCTTGATGCTAGGGCACTCTATGTGGCCTGGGCAATAATACACGTGATATCCAATTTTTTTGTGTCAATTTCCTACTCCTCTGGCTTCTGGGTTTCTGATTTCGTCCATGCGTTGCTGAGATGCCTGTCTAGATTCGCCAGATCGATATGATTTGTTCCGAAAAATCTCATTTGGACTCCCCTCCTTCCATTTTATTTCAAATTCATAAGACTTCCCACTGCTATTAGCACTGCCCTTCTCGACTTCTTTTCCTCCTAACATTTTGAACCCTTGTCCATCATGAACAAATGGATTCTACAACCCAATCTAGAACCCAACTCAAGGGTCCACATGTTCCTCCTGAATTCTATAGCGGAATCTATGAACCAGCTCAAGAAAAGATAGAAAAGATAGATCAACGCCTTAGAATTCAGCCTCTTCGAGGGGGCAACCTCCTTTACATTACATAAATGAACAATTCTTGGATGATACAAATGAAAAGACCTCCTTTCTATATATAGGAGTCTAAGGGGTCATAACATAACCAGAGCCGACATAACAATAATAATGTAAGGGCACAATAATAATAATAGTGGGCTTCTATGGGGCACAATAGTAACAATAGGGGCACTACATGGGTACATCAATATAATAAGTGGTTTGTACTAATAACAATAAGGGGTGACACTAGTAGTATAGGGGCCTAACATGCCCCTCTCCTTCAAAAAGTGTTGTCCTCAAAGCTTGAGTAGTTCTTGATG
>APFE030426260.1:3646-15144 GCA_000404065.3 Pinus taeda | reverse complement strand
GGTTCACTACGTGGGTTAGTCATGGAAAGAATATAACACAACCCAACAGTATCCCCCTTGTTGTACACCCAATTTTCGGGGCCTTCAACATATTTGGCGCTAGAAGGAGGGCCTGAACTATGAATGGAAAGTAAATCCAAATCAAAATACCATTCTGGGAGTAAATCGCCCTCACCATCTCCCCTGACTTCTCCATTACACTTAAATCCAGAGTTAGAAGTCGCCGGAACATCAACCGCTGCTACAAACCCCGACATTTCGGATCAATCTATTATAGAACCTCCTGAAGTCGAATCTCTGATTCAAAAACTTTAGCGATTTTCCATTTCCCCTCAAAGATCTGATAAATCTCAGGGCAACATGACTTCGCAGTATAATCCTACTCATCCCCTAACCAGATTAAAGAGTGAAAAGTTTGGTGTTTGGCCAACTGAATTACCTCTTCTCAAAAGGAAAAGAGCAAGGAAATCACCTAAAGGGTCCGACAGCGAGACTCTTTAATCAACATCATCCATCTCAACCTCTTCACCCCAAAGTCAACCATCCACTCCTCCACCTCAAACCATTATCAATCCACCTAGTGGAATCCCTACAACTCCTCATCAATCATCTGCGATCATAATATCCTCATCTTCCCAACCACAGGGACCATCTTCTACACTTCCCCCTGTTAGCAGTTCAGTAATGGCCCAGTCTCCATGGAACAACCCTAGGACAGTCTTAATGCCTGCACCCTTGAGTCAAATATCAGCACATACTGAGAAATGGCTGCCTAAGTTCAATCCCGAGGCAGGCATGCTAGAAAAAGAGCACATAAACAACTTTATGCTATGCATTAATCTCAACGGGGTTACTAATGAAGATGCTATTGTTCGACTATTTCCTTATACTCTACAAGGAACAGCCGGATCGTGGTATTTCTCATTACCCTCTAGATCTATTACTAGTTGGGACATCTTCCAAGACCAATTCCTAACCAAGTTTGGTGACGACAGGTCTACAGCAACATTAATCAACGACCTATCCAACCTTAGGGCCGAATCTAGAGAGCCGATCAAAGACTTTAATCTACGTTTCAATAAAATTCTAAATAAAATTCCTACTGCTTCTCAGCCCAGTGAGGAAGTGCGATGTGAATGGTATATCACTGCTTTACCATCAAACATAGCAATCTTCGTGGACAGGGCTAATAAATAACCTTAGCCGAAAACATGAAAGAAGCCATAGCAGTAGAGAAACGTATAATATCCCTAGAGAAGAAGTCTGTGATAGAGGAACGAAAATCTAAGAAGGTCACCTTGAAAGAAGAGTCCAAGAAGAAACAAGCAAAAGATCCATTCGATTTGGAGGGATTGCAAAAAGTTCTGAAGACGATGCCTAATGAAATGGTCAACATAAAAAAACAAGTAGCAGAAACTTCTTCAAAAAGGCTCTACAGAGCTTTTAAAAGAGGCCCGTCCATGGATTCAAGGCCACCCAATGCTATTACAAGCGCTGAATCTGAGGAAGACGAAGAGGAAATTTCCACTGAAGGGCAAACCGATGATGAAGAAGTTGTAGAATTACAAGGAATGTGGGATTTCATCCTCCCACAAGAAGAACATCAAGAAGTATTCCCAGTTAACACATGAAGTAGAAATCAGCTTGATCCTCCCCAAACTACCCCACAGCCAAAGCATGCAAGCTCTGCAACAAAGGATAAAGTCGCAACAAAGAAAATGACATCTAAAGCGACTCAAACTAGCCCGGTCCAAACAGATTCACCAACTCCATCAAAAACACTGATAGTTTCAGATGAAATGGAGTACAATATCATAGAAGACATGAAAAATACTAGGGCCAACATCACTCTGTACGAATTGAGCAAGCTAAAGCATCAAAAAAAGATAATGATGAAAGAATTACATGCTGTGCCAGCTACACTTTTGCCTGCCGTTGTAATTTCTCAAGCTTCCCAGAACATGGGAAGACCTCCAACTAATACGACTACCAAGATTGATCCAAACGACATCGCTTTAATTGGAGGAAGATCAAGATCTCATACTCCCCCTTTTCTCCTTACTTATGAAAATTTTAACAAAAATGTACATAATTGTTTAGTGGATTCAGGTGAATCATCGAATATTTTACCAAAGTCCATATGCACCAAATTAAACGTTCAACCATAGAAATCTACTGTTTGCATTGTTCAGCTAGATCGATCTCAAGTCAAAGTCATTGGAGAACTAAATCAAGTAACCATAAGGTTGTCATCCAACCCGAAGGCATGTTAAGTTATTGACATTTTAGTCACTGATATCCCTGAATTTTATGGCTTAATTCTTAGCAGGGATTGGTCAGAAAAACTGCATGGATACTTCGCAACTGACTGGTCGCACATGTGGCTGCCTTACAATGGTAAGCCAAATCAAATAAAAGTTGAACGCGAATTACATCAGAAATACATAGCAACGGAATTAGAGGGGGATAATGAACCAGTAGCATATAACAGTAGCATAATTGGCAATTACTTAGTGGATTCTTTTCTCAGCAAGTTTAATGCTCATATGTCACCTTATTTAGAACATTCTATTTTATCCCAAGTCAAAATTTTTTCTCAAACGGATAGTTCAAAATGTATCAATTTTTTAGATAGAACTGTAAGTAAATCTTTGTTTTGGAAATTAATTTTTGATGGTTCTAAATCTAACAAAGGAGCAGGAGCAAGATGCGTGCTAATTAGTCCAAAAGGAGATAAAATCATGTTAACATGCAGGCTCGAATTTGATTGTACCAACAATACAACAGAATATGAGGCTTTAGTCCAAGGGTTGTACAAAGCAATCAAGTTAAACATAAAGTACCTCCAAGTCTTCGGAGACTCTGAAATTATAGTCAGACAGGTATGGAATACTATACATTGCTTATCAGGTCATTTAAAACACTATCAATCTTTAGTTCAAGATCTGACTGAGCATTTTATAGCATTCAATATTTCATCAATTCCCAGGCTCCGGAATGCAAGTGCCAACCTTTTAGCTAACGTAGCTTCTAAGCTCATTCCTTCTGAAGATTTTAGTCCAGATAGATTCTCAATAGAATTAATCTTTAGACCATCTATTCCTGACAACATCACAAATTGGAGAATATTCAACGACGATCCTGATATTGTGAGTTTCCTTACTTCTGAAGGATCCTACTCCAACCAAATAATTGACGAAGACCAACATGATCAACAATTGCAACAAAATAGCATTAACAATGCTATACCTAAATCAGTGGTCAAGTTAGAAGACCTGTACAATTTGAAAGATCAGTTTAAAAGGTCTACCAATTCAAAACTTGAAATTTCAACTTTGAATTACGAATTAGTAAATCTAGGAACCGATGCCAAACCCCAAAACATAAATCTAGGCCTCGACCTAGCCCCTAAAGAAAAACTAGCATATATTCGTCTTTTGAGACAATACAAAAACGTTTTTTCTTGGAACTATGACGAACTCAAAACATACGATACTTCTATCATCCAACATACTATTCCAATGACTGATAATGAAAAACCTGTCCAACAAAAATTGAGAAAGATCCATCCCAACTTAGAAAATCAGATAAAAACTGAACTCAATAAGCTATTAAAAGCCAAGATAATCTTTCCCGTCAGACATTCTAAATGGGTCTCCAATATGGTACCTGCTAGAAAGAAAAAAGGAGATATTAGAATTTGTATTGACTTTCGAAATCTTAACAAGGCCTGTCAAAAAGACAATTTTCCTTTACCACCTATGGAGAAGATATTGCAGGCAGTGGCGGGCTCAGAATTAATGTCTTTCTTGGATGGATTTTCAGGATACAATCAAGTGTTAGTACATCCTGTTGATCAATTGAAAACCACATTCAGAACTAAATGGGGCACATATGCATATCGAAAGAAGCCATTTGGTTTGATTAATGCTGGTGCCACATTTAAAAGAGCCATGGACATTGCATTTAAAGGTTTAGTCAATAAATATGTAGTAATTTATTTGGATGATATAACTGTGTATTCCAAGAAATGAAGTGACCATATCAAAGACTTGAAACAAATCTCCCAACGATGTTTAAGGTATGGAATTTCACTTAACCCAAAGAAATCTCTTTTTGCATTAAGTGAAGGGAAAATTCTAGGATTCATAGTGTCAAAATCTGGAATTCACATCGATTCTGACAGAATCAAAGAAATTTCTGAAATATCCCTACCTCATAACAAAAAATCCGTGCAATCTTTCCTTGGTCAGATCAATTTTGTAAAGAGATTTGTTCCAGATTTTTCACGAATTGTATCCCCTTTACAAACAATGATAAAAAGGGACTCTAATTTTAAATGGGGCCAAGATGAACATGAAGCGTTCAACCTGATCAAACAAGCTATTATTAATGCTCCATCTTTAGTAACTCCGAATTTTTTAGAGCCTTTTATTTTATACACATTTGCCTCAGATAGGTCATATGCTGCTATACTCACTCAAATGAATCAAGAAAAGGCGGAAGAAGCACCAATTGCTTTTTTCAGTTCAAATGTGCAGGGTGCCAAATTAAATTACTCAGATGTGGAGAAACAGGCTTATGCTGTTTTCAAAGCAATCAAATACTTCAGACCTTTTCTACTCAAAACCCATACTAAAATTATAGTACTGTTTCCAGCGGTAAGAAACCTTATAGTACAAAAATATGTGGGTGAAAAGAGAGCCAATTGGGTAACTGCCTTACAAGAATATGACATAGAAATGAAACCAGCAAATATTGTAAGAGGTCAAGGCTTTTGCAAAATGCTGGCTGGAGCGTCGCAAATTTCTGAAATTCCATCTGTAGAGGTACAAATGTGTGAGTAAGCCTAAATGATGAAGAGTCATTATACGCTGATATCATTTATTATCTTAAGAATGGATATGCTCCTTCACACCTCGATCATACTAAGAAAAGAGCTCTAAGGTTGAAAGCCAAACAATATCAGCTCATAAATGATATTCTGTTTAGAATGAATTATGATTCTGTTCTCCTTAGATGTCCTGAGAAATATGAAGCTGAAAAAGTTTTGTAGGAACTCCACGATGGGCCAGCAGGCGGACACTATGCTGGAGATGCTACTGCACATAAAATCTTGCGCGCAGGGTATTACTGGCCCACGTTATTCAAAGACTCACACAGTTACGTGAGGAAATGTCAAGTCTGCCAAACTACTGCTGGGAAACAAAAGAAGCCATTCTTACCACTGCAACCAGTTAACATCGAGCAACCCTTTAGTCAGTGTGGATTAGACATAATAGGTGAGATCATTCCTCACTCTTCCAAGCAGCATAGATATATCCTTACAGCAACAGATTATTTTACTAAGTGGGTAGAAGCAGTTCCACTCAAGACGACTAATGCTGAAAATATCATTGAGTGCATAGATCAATTTATAATCACCAGGTTTGGATTTCCTTCCACTTTAATGTTCGATAATGCATCATACTTTTCTGGAAATGCAATGATTGAATTTGCATTGAAAAGAGGATTCATACTCAAATATTCGGCCAATTATTATCCACAGGGTAACGGATTAGCCGAGTCTACAAATAAAAACCTAATCAGGATTATCAAAAGAAATGTAGACCAAAATCATAAAAATTGGCATAAATCCTTAATATACGCTTTGTGGGTAGACCGAATAACGAGAAAATCTTCCATCGACACTTCTCCATTTAATTTAGTTTATGGGAAAAAAGTGGTTCTTCCGACTCACTTAGCAATTCCCTATTTGTCTCTAGTTCAATACATTGATGAAGTACCAACTTCCTCATTACACCTAAGACAAATGGAAATAATTAAATTAGAAGAACATCGAGAACAATCTAAGAAAATGCATGCTCATCATCAAGCGCTAGTAAAATCCTCTTTTGATTCAAACATAATGACCAGAAAAGATTTTCCAGATGGGAGACTTAGTTTTAAAATGGGACAAGGCACATGAAGAAAAGGGGAAGCATACAAAATTTCAAAGAATGTGGCTTGGTCCTTTTCAAATTGTAGAAGTCTTAGGTCCATCGACATTTGTGTTACAGGATTTAGCAGGTAAAAGAGATTCTTTACCTGTCAACGAACATATTCTTAAGAAATATTTTCCATAGAAGATTATTCTTCTATTTTTGTAGAGTAATATTTTTCTTTCCATAATAAAACCAATTTTGAATGGTTACATCAGGCATTTACGAAAAATACACCAAATCTCTTTCAGATTTTGATTTTTCGCTTGTATAAATAGCCAATCTTTTGGAAAATTGATCTTTATTATTGAAAGATACAGTTAACGACTCTAACCTAGATATGGCACTAGTTTCAACTTCATAAAGTTTGATGAAAACAACCTTTAAGTGAAGAAATTATTTTATATCAGTGCAATGAAAGGTATCAATAACAAAATAAAGATTCTCTGTAGAACAACTACTTCAAAAAACTCTATCATTGTCGTCCAGAGCTATCTAAAGAAAACAATGATTTCCTCCCTGCTAAGGAAATCACAACTTTCAGAGGAACAATCCAAGGATACACTTCATCTTGAAGAATGAGAGGTCTCATCACGAGCCGGCTTATCATAATCACAGATATTATAACTTACTGACTTTGCCAAATACTGCATACCACAATAGGGCAATGACTCAAGATTGTTACAATCAAGAGGCAAGGGGTCTCATCACGAGCTAGCTTGTTGAGCAAAGTTATAAATCCAGTGAATGACTGTGTCATAAATTGGCTATCAAACCAAGACACTGTTCTTTAAGAATAAAAAGAAAATCAAAGCAATAAGTGTGGATGTGGATTCTTCTTTGAGAGTTGTAGGTTTCTTTAAGTAGGATACAAGATCATTGCTGGGTAACAGGTAACCCTGTCGAGGCTATGAATGCCTGCTGGCAGCAGAGGCTCTACCTACGACAAATGAGCATATTTTAAAGCTGGTTTACAGAGAAGACTTTGTTTTATCTTTACAGACCAAGTAATGACTGATGTAAATACAAGGAATAACTTGAGGGAGCAAATAATCAAAGTTGAAAATAGCTTAAACAAAATGTCATTGACAAGTTAGAGCATAATGTACTTTATCTTTCCATAATAAAGTTTAATTTTCTGAAAAATTTACTATTTTGGAAGTTGACAAAATTCAATAGAAACACAGAGATAACTGGTTCTTCCAAGTGAATCGCCAATTGTTGTGGCCACCAACAACCCCCCTCCTTATGAAGTGTTATTACTAATACTAAATAAGTGGGGACCCTTAGTAAAAAATTTTAAAAAATCAATTAGTATTATATTTCTTTTTAGATGAAACTTACAACATCATGAACTTAGGGAAATACCTTTGGAGAATCTAAAAAAAACCTAAGTTCCATAATGAAGAAAGTAAATTCACTCCTTAAGAGAGATCGCATTGCACAAAGAATGATAGGGTACCTTCTAAATAAGCCAAAATGATAAAAAACGCGAGATTGCGACGCGAAACTCCATCGCTTCACATGCATTAAGAAGCACTCACATTAAAAAACCTTAAAATCGCCGATATGCGATATCGCATATTGCACATCGCAAAAATCACATGAATTACACATAATGATTATAACGATTAAGCGATCCGCGATCTTGCGACCTGAGATCTTGAGATCCTGTGATCCGTGATTTTGCAATCTTGCGATCTTGCGATCAAGCAACTTTGCGATAGAACATCACGATGCAATTGTGGTAATGCGATATAGCGATCTGCAATATCGCAAAGCAAAATTGCAAAACCTCTCCATCGCAGTTGGTTTTGGCTCATTATTCGAGAAAACATTTTTAGGCCAAGAACTGGGCATGCGCTTTAATGCAAATTAATGAGTTATTGCCAGTTGTTAATGAAGTATGGTGTTGTGTTTTTCGAAGAACTAGTTCACGTAAGATGGCGTGTTTTGCATATCTTCAGCATTTAAAGTTTTCTTGTCGTTATTTTTATCATTAATTCCACCTCAATTGTAAACTGTAGGAACAAAAGACGAAGCATTATACAGGGTAGTCTGCAGGAAACTATGAGGAAAGACAGTACTCCAATGTCCATTTCGGAAGGCACACCTAATCCACTTAAGGGAGAGAAAGAGCCACAGAACTCTTCTAAGGCATCCATCATAGATTTCTCATATCCAGCCATGGTTGAATGGGTACTGAACGATGCTGATACCAGGAACAAACAATTTAATGCTCAGGTTCAAGAGCTAACATAATCACTATTTTTACAAATTTTCAGCTTTATACCCGATAAGAGAAAAAGGCGCAAGAGGCGAAAAACACATCAGGGAAGCCCGGATCAAGAAACAGAGGCCAGTTTCTGATAAGCATGATTAGTGCTAATCGTGCATCGCTAAGAAAACTTGCTCTAAAACGAAGGCTTCTAATTACTCAGTCACCTACAAGCCCCGAAAATTGCAAGGAAGCAGCGATAGAAACAAATTGGAAACAGAAAGCTAAAGCAGAAGCAATCCAAGGGTTAACCAAGTTAAAATGGGATTATTACCACACATACATGGTAAAGCCACATAGTCATTGGATGACTCTCAAGTATATCATCAATTTTGCTGAGAAGATAGTGCCAGCTCTTGCCGATTCTATTTGCTTAACTCAACCAAAGATGGAAGACAGTCAGCCGACTCTACTCAGGCAAATACTGAATGCTTGCGACATTAAGGAGAAAATTTAGAAATAGTTAGATATTAGATTTAATTTTAGAAATAGTTTTACTTAGGAAAAGGACGGTCATTTAAACCGAATCCTGAATTTCTGTAAATAAGTTATTTAGTTAGTAGTATTTAAACCCTTCTCATGCATTTAGAGAAGGGTCCAGAAATTTATCAAAAACTTGTCCTCAGAACATGCACTTTTGCACCCTCAGAGGAGGTTTTGATGAATGAATGGAACAAGGTTTATTTGGTATTTGCATTTGATATCTGCTATTGATGTTGCACTTCTGTACTCTTAGTGGATGTTAAATCAAGGAGATATAAATCAATTGTTGCTTGAAGCTCATGAGTAGGACTAGTTATAAATGGTACTTTTATCTCTTAACCATTTCTACTTATGCATTAAAGTGATATTAAGTTTTCAGTTGTTTATATATTGCAGTGTGGATGCTTGAGTTATCATTAGGCACTTTTGTACAGTGATAGCTATTTATTTATGCTTAGTGTATGAATAGCTCATTTATGCGATAAGTTTTTCACAACTGTTTCGTCTAACTTCTTATACGAAGTAGTTCATATTTATTGAATTCTTTTCTTATAATAGCTGGATGATCTTTATTACCAGTTATTGTTTGAAATCTTTTTAGATCGCATAGAAGAAAGATCACACCCCGGGTTAGCATAAATTTTGATGTTTTTCTGTTTATTAGAATACAACAGCATAACATTAGATTAGAATTAGAACAAAAGTATTCCATTTAGAACATAAACACCCATCTTTCTCTCACACACACACTGAACTGGGAAATTGGTCCCATATCCCGAGTCGGACCCGCTATACCAAATGGATAAGGAGCTGCCAACCAAGGTTCGGACCGGGCGGGTATCCCCCTTGTTGTAGACCCGATTTTCGGGGCCTTCAACAGGTAGCAAAGGTAATGGAAAGTAACATGAATGAAACCGAAAATAAAAGTGGATACGTGACAACTGTAAGTGAAATAAAGGAAGAAAAAAATGAATCTCTAGAAATTATTCATGAAGAAGCACTAAATTCTGCAAAAAATCAAGTTGTGACAATTCCAGATTATGATGAGAATATAGGTGTTTTTAAAGATAAAGATGAGCATGCTAGCCAAAAGACTGTTGAAGAAGATGAAAAATATGACGAGCATGGAATTAATGACATGACTTTTCCCTTAAAGGATGGGAAGGAACAAAAGAAATGTGAATTTTTTATAAGTGGTCATGATAAATATTATGTTGCACCAACAAATTTCATTGAGCAGGTCAATGAAGTGATCCAAAAAGAGTTGGTGTCCTTACTAGAGCATGGCAATGCAAAATATCCCCTTGCATAAAACTCAATCAAGGAGAAGAAAAAGGGCAGTAAGGGAGCTCCCAATGGAAGGCCCGCTCCAATTCCTTATATATATGATTTTGATGATGAAGAATTAAATGAGGATGCATAGCAATTTAAAGAAAAAGCTAATGAACATGAGGAAGAAAGGAAAGCAGCACAGGGCAAGGGAAAAACCTGAATTATAGTGCTGATAATATCGACTATGAGATCCAATCTAGTGATGATGAGCTACCGACAGTTCAAGAGGCTGAGGTACGAAAACTGCGAAGAAGAAAAGTAGAATCTCTTCGTCCTGAAGACTTTGGTCTAGATGGGGATGAGGAAGACAAAAACAATGTCGATTCATATTCCCATGAGGAAACCCTGCTGGAGGCAGTGAAGTGAAATAAAGGGGGGCTTGAAAGGAGGAAATCAAAGACATCTTTAGATATAGAACTGGGCAGCTATGTTGGTGATGTTAAAATTGTATAAATTGAGGAAGTCAAGAAGGATATTAATGCATTAACAAAAGAGCAAAAAATGGAATTTGTAATGAGTGATGCTCCCGAGTTAGTGGAGATGCTATCAAAATTTAAGGATGGACTTGATAACCTGAAAATTTGTTCAGGTTCTACTGCAGAAGGTGATAGTTAACAAAAATGTAACCAAAGAAGGCATGAACTATCTGGAGGGGAAGCAACTTCTATTGTTGTGCTATTGCCAATTCATTGTTTTCTACTTATTTAAAAAAACAGAAGGTTGTTTTGTCTGATATCATCGTGTGACTTCTCGTCTTGTGGAGATATGAGATTTCTTGGATAAGATTCAGCCCATTGAAAACAGACTTGAGAATCAGTTTGAAGGAATACTCAAGGAAGACAACAATGATTCAATTGAGGGTGCTCGAGCAAAATCTTCTGTGGACTTTATCTCAGCTGAGGATTTTATGTCAGAATTCAAGACAAGCTTGGTTAAAGCCAAGTCAGATCAATTTGTGGAGCATGGTGAAGATAGAAATAAATCATTGATAGATTAAGTCATGTCCAAAGAAGATGTTGTCAATGAAAAAATCTTATCCATGACCCTGGAGCAAGAGCAGTGCTCAGTGACAATGGCGCTTAACGCATGCTTTGGATTGCAATCTATGATGAAAGAAGCCAATGAGGGTGCAAGTCCATCGCCTTCTATGATGTAACAGTGTTAAGAGGCCATGTTTTGTTAGGTCCCTATAAAACTAGTGATTACCCCATTACTATTGTAGTTATATCCCTTATTAATATTGTTGTGCCCCTATTGTCCCCATATTGTTATTACTATGCCCTGTAGAATCCCTCTATTGTTATTTTGTGCCTTTATATTATTATTGTTAGGTCGGCTGGGCTATATTGTGACTCCTTAGACTCCTATATATAGAAAGGAGGTTTTGTCATTTGAATCATCAAAGAATTGTTCATTTGTGTAAT
>APFE030426245.1:0-13334 GCA_000404065.3 Pinus taeda | reverse complement strand
GGGGGGGGGGTAGTGGCCATCCTTGTGTCAACCCACGTTCAACATGAAAAAAATTGGATTCAGCCCCATTGATGAGAATATTTTAGGATGCAGAAGAGAAACATCACATGATCCAATTAATGAAGGAATTAGGGAAACCTATATGAGTGAGTATGAGTTGAATATAGGACCAACTAGCCCAATCAATGGCTTTTGAAAGATCAAAAGTATAATGGACTTTTTTTTTTTTTTTTTTCTTGATCAAGTGAAGGCCTTCCTGAGTGGTCCCAATGGCTTCATGGATCTGACGGTGGCTGAAAGTAAACTGCTCCTTGGAAATCATCCTAGATAAGAAAGGTTTTACACAAATGACAGTGATTTTGGATATAATTTTGTAGATGCAGTCGCAGAGGGATACGGGTCAATAGTCGTCAAAAGCAAGGGGCTTGTCAACTTTTGGGATAAGGGCTAGGAAGGTCGAGTTAAACCCCTCATACATCCTGCTTGTAGTTCTGCATTCCTTTATGGCCAAGAGAAGATTTGGCCCTATGAGCTCAAGAAATGCGTTGTAGAATGTTATGGGCCACTCGTCCGGCCCAGGGTTTTTGTCCCTATTGAAACAGTTTAGAGTTTCTTCCATTTCTCCCAGCGAAACAAGCTCGCTTAAAGCCTCGACTTCTTCCTCCTCAACAAATCTAGGGAGAACCCTAACGAGGCGAAGGATCTCAGGGAGGGTGGCACCCTATGAGCCTTGAAAATATGTGAAAAGTGACACATTCCCACATCAGCAAGCTGATTGAAAGTGCTAGCTTCCCTGCCTATATGATCTTGCAGTGACTAGATGGTATTAATAGACTTCCTCCCCCTAGCATATTGTTGAAAGAACTTTGAATTCTCATTCCCCACCTTTAGCCAAATCGCTCTGCTTTTTAAGCGCCATGTCTCCTCTTTTTGTCTCAATAGTCTAATCTTTTCTGTTTCCAATTTGATTAATTGTTCCTTTGAATCAGAGGTTGCATAACTAGAAACCTTGTATTCTCCAATTGTTTGAGGACCCCTTCAATCCTTTTTCATCCTTTTGCTGCTTTATCCTTGCCGAGCTGATGGTCTTCAATTTTAATCAGGCCAAGTTGTTTGCAATAACTTTGGTTGGGGAGGATCAATTGTTTGGGCTACAGCGAGTCCAATTCTCCCTTCCTAAGTGGTGGAAATTTGCTTCAGAAAGCCAAGTCAAATTGAACTTAAAAGGCAAATGAGGTTTATGGTTCACATCCCGAATCTCTAAGAAAATCCGGGTAATTCGCGCTAATAGCCCCCCCCCCCTCCCCCCCCCACAATTCCCACCCATTTCCAAATGCAGTCCAATTTGGCTTATAGAGGAGCCATTATAAGCAATCAATCCAGTCTTCTGGCAACGCATTCTCCCCAATCCTTCTATTCCTCCAAGTCGGCATTAGCTTTGTTGTTTCAATGTTTAGGAGGTCATGAGAGTCCATCAAAACTTTAAAGAAGGTCGTTAAGGGATCGATTTGGGCCTTGTTACCCCAATATTCCACGATCCCTAACGAGAAATTTAGGTTGCATCCAATGATCAAATTTTCAGATTGCATGAAATAAGCTGCCAGGAGTCTTTCCCAAAATAACTCCCTTTCATGGCAAGGCCCGTAGATGTTGATGATCCTGAGGGGAATGTTGGTATCAGTTTGAGGTGATATCAATGCCCAAGTAACCCTCCCCTCCCCAAACATTAACCATTCTTATCGATCTTTTGTTATACCCTAGGGCACAACCTCCTAATCGCCCTCTCACATCCAAAAAATGAAAAACCCAATCTGGAAGAATTTTCATGAGAACATTTTTTAAGTAACTCCCTTCCCCCAAAGTCTCTTGTAGAAAAATTACATCCAAATGCTCTGAATTGCATAACCTTTTTAGTGCCATTTTTTGTCTGGGTTAGCCAAAACCCTACAGTTAAAGGAGAGGCACTTCATGGGGTAACCTTTGCAGGGTTTCCCTTTGCTCTAAGGACCCGATCAATGGGAATCTGAATGACCGAAGCCACCTCAATGCCAGCCCTCCTGACGGCTTTAGATAAGTGGGATTGTCTTCCCCTAGGGTCCTTCAAGGGTAAGGATGGGAGGGGGTCCTCATCCAGACCAAAGGAAGGGTTCTTTGAAATAGGTAACAATCGTAGGTTGTAGCGATGAGAACCACTAGAGTTAGGGTTGCCTTTGGGAGCCAAAGGAAGGGCATCCTGAAAAATGGTCAGGGAGGAACTGCGGGGTGGAGGAGGAGCAAATACCGGAGGACAGTTAAGGAACACAATTTGCTAACCCAGTGCCCGGACCCGAAATAAACACAGAAGTAGATTCAATACCAGATAACAAACAATCATGTGAAAATAGAGGAGAGGTAGGAAGAGCACCCAAAAAAGGAGCAGTTTCTCTGGAACGTGGTTTCGTGTTTGGTGTTGCAGAGGTCCCAGAGTACATTTGTGAAGGCACCACCCCTGAAATGCCCCGACTCTGCACAGGTACTCTAAGAGAGACCACCAAAGAAGAAGCCTCAACCTCCATCATTTGGGTGCTCGCTGAAATAAGGGATCTCGGTAGTTCTGACATTTTCCCTGAGATCAAAGGGCATTCTTTGTACAAATGGCCAACCTCATGACACCGCCTGCAAAAAAGAAGGGATGCCCTCATAATCTAAAATATGGCACTTGATGATCTCACCCATCTGTAGCCGGTAACTCTCTACCAATTCTTCCTAAGTGTCTAAGTGCACTAAAATTCCGGCAATTGACCGACAACCTATATCTTGGTAAGATCTGTCATGGTCCAGGTATACGCCCATGTCGTCCCCAATACACCGCAAAATGTCCTCTACCCAGAATTGGAGAGGGAGTCCAAGGAGACGTACCCATATCGGTCCCGCCCCCATGTTTTCCTTCTCTGGATCAAAAAGAGGCGACCACCATTTGAGCAGGACTAGTGTCATTTCTATGTGCCAGTAACGAGTAAAGACCCAATCCATCAGTTCCGGCTGAGGAAAAATGAGAGTGAACCTGCCCCTTGACATTGTGATGATGACAGGAATTTTCTCCGTCAAGTTCCCCCAAACCTCCACAGTCCATTTTTTTAAGCACGACGGGGTGTAATTTCGGCCACGAACCCTGCCCACCAATACCATGCTCTCCCCTAGCACAGCTTGGGCCATGCTTAATCCTACCCTGAAAATAATCTGGCCATGTTCCCTAATCTTTGATGATTTTGATTGTTTTTCTCCTCCAAGTCTGTTTTGCGGGCTTAAGGGCTGTTTAGCTTCCTCTAATTGAGGGTTTTCATCCGAGTCCGAGACCCTGTTTTCTTCTGGCCCTGTGTCTTGTCTGGTGATGTCATCAAAGAACCTCAAGGAGTGTGTGTTTGAGGCCGAAATTGGGAGTGGAAACCCTTCAGATGCAGTCCCAAGAGATCTTAAGGGATGATTTGAAAAACCTCGCAAATCTAGTGCTGTTCCACTAAAACTTGTCGTTGTCACACCTGAACATCCCAGAAGTGCTTCAGCACTTTGTTGCGCATGTGCCCAGGACTGCAGTTCCGAAGGTGACAGGATGGTAAGAAATGGCGAGTCAATACCCTCACCCAGACTTAATAGGCTATTCGACATTGCGACATCCGGTTGAGAGAAACCTAACCCCTATAGGGTTACCTCCATGTCTTCCATCAATGAGGAAAGTTCGACGACTTGCACATCCAGTGGAAGGGTTCTTTCTAATTCTTGCTTAACACACGACATGTGTTTTTCTTCAAGCCAGATATTCGATAGGGCCAAGGTTTCAAAGGAATACTCAATCAATTCTGCATCCATGCATAAACCTAACATTGTTTTGAAGAACTGGTTGCTATTATGAGAAACCAAGGCGAAAACCCTGACAGGCGTTGACCCCTGATGAAATATTCAAAGCACCCAGAGTCCGATAATCATAAAACAAAATCTAACTGTCATGAGAAACCCAAACGGAAACCCCAGGGAAAAACCATGGTCGTTCCCCAGCCTCTAATTGCAAAAATCAATGGTAAAAAATCGGGGAGAAAGGGAATAAGTTGATAGGACTCTTCCTGGTGGAAAAAAATAATGTCCGGTCGCGACCCAAACCCGAGGGCAGAAGGAAAATATAGAGAGCCACCTGGGTAAACACTCTGGTAAATAAAAAACAGTAAAACGACTGTTAAAATGCACAAAGTCATGGGTAAATGACCATCGTGGTAGCCTCCATCACTGGGCCAAAACCTGCAATAAACCCATAAAACCTAGCCCCCCCTTCGAAACCCTCTAGCTCCATGTTTTGCCGCCCCCCCCCCATCATCAAGATGCATTGTAGTTATTTTCATCACTTAGAAGACTTTCATTTGAAGGCCACTATAATTCTAACTCTATATATGTATATAACTCAATTTAATACAATATTTGGAAAAAATAATTAACATTAACAAAAAAGATAAAAATATTAAATTTTACAATGTTATAATTTTGGTGAAAATGTTAACCTATATTCATGTAAACTCACATGGAATGTAAACAACGAAATAGAAAGATAAGCATTTGATTGCATATATTATTGACATGATATACATTTATAGTACATGGTGTGACCCTTGGGTTTATATTCCAAGTGGTCTCTTGGACTCCGATGGTTGTTCACATTCCACACCAACCAATAAAGGATTAGGTGTCCAACATCCTCCCCCCCCCCCCCCCCCCATTAATCCAAAGGGTTATCTATGAGTCCAAGAAGAGAGTTGTAATACAAAATGTGCAAAAATGCATGGCAGCACTAGGTTGAATGTGCTCTCTGAATTGTTGGTATAAGGGGGCTGGTTTAAGGATGACCACCAACATTGGAACACTTAGTGTAGTTCCCAGAACTCTTCCAAATCTGGCATGAAGCTGACGTCTTCTACTAGAGGAACTGCTCCTCATGTTTTGAAGAGGGAAACCTTCAACCTTGAAAGGGAGGTCTCACCCCACATAAAAGGGAGAACCTCAACCTGAAAAATGAGGTCTTAACATGTGATGGTTTAAGGATGACCACCAACTTTGGAATGCTTAATGCAATTCCTAGAACTCTTCCAAAACTGGAAAGAAGCTAAAGTCTTCTGCTAGAGGAAGTATCCCCAACTCTTTGAAGAGATACCTCAACCCTGCATAGATGGTTTAAGGTTGATCATCAATCGAAGGCATGCTCAAGGGCATCTTTGTCTTTGGCTACAACTCTGAATCTGGTCTGGCAGGTTTTGGCTCAGGCTCACTTGATGTGGCTTTGAAGCTTGTAGAAGACCATCACTTACCCCGCTGTCAAATACAAGGTGAGATGATGGAGAAAACTCAACTGCAATATTGTTCAATACTCTAGAACAACTTCTGACATATGACTAAAATATTTTCTTGGTTATTGAAGCCCATTTCAAAGAAGTGATCCATCCAAGATGAATCTTTGTTCTTGCAGGAGGCTTGTTTTTGAAGCATTTGCTTGAAGAATGAGTGGTTTTATGATAGTGCTCACATGGATGAATATCAAAACAATGATCTTTCATATGGCCAACTCGATCACAATGTTGGCATTTAACAACTTTTGGCTGCAAATGTGGAGGAGAAAAATCTGGAACAGGTGAAGGTGAATTGTCATGAAGGAATCCAACACTTTGAAACTAGATGGGCTTTGAGTAATCTAGAATATGAAAGGACACATCCTTGTCATATCCAAGACCAATTCTATGCTTGTTATGGACAAGCTCTTCCCAAGGTCTGATGATTGGCTTCGGAATTGCAGAGTGGATTTCTGCTTTTGTATGAAAATTTTCTCCTAAAATGGGTACTACATCTGCCAGTTCTTGTTTTTGATGGGTGTCATGATGCTTTTGTTGCTGTAATTCATCTTGCTGAAGCTGGGATTCAAGCTGCAAAAAATCAATCTTTTCATGTGCATTCTACAAACATGTTTTAATATCACAAAGAGTGTTTTTGTTGATTTTCACCATCTCATCAACGGTTGAATGAGTGAGAATATTTAATAACTCTAATACATCACCAATCAGAGCCATTTTAGAAAAGAAGTATTACTTGACAATCATAATGATTGCAAATATTTTCCAATCTCCACTGCAATCATAACTTTACTCTCTCTGTAGCATAAAATATATCTTTATGATACTTGTATAATAGGCAACAAACTAATCCAATTAAATCTCAATACACATACCAATTCAACACTATGTATGCCAGTGTCTGTAGATTCATAATGTAGAGAAGGGATATTTAACCATAGGTTGCAAGATATTTAAGACAATTCAATGCTCTAACTTACCAAATCAATGCAAATTGTTCACTCCCAGATCCAATTGTTGCCTTCTTTAGTATTTTGCTGCTATGGCACGCCCTGCACCAAACGTTACTCTAGGAATGAAGTTGGTATTTGACGATAGCTAAGCCGCTTTTACGTAGTAAAGCCACATCTTTACATTTATCCGCGTGGACCTATGGGTTATGGGCCCATGTACATATATACTGGAAGCATTATAAATGGCGGATTTCACAATAAACCCGACCAATCACCATCGGCCTTCTTTGAACGTTTATGGCCAGAACCCAAATAAAAGTTAACCCTCTTTGATAACATATCGGGTTCGCCAGAAATGTTAACTCACACACATGTTTGAGCACAATTACCATTCTATCAATCAACCAACGACCGGTCTTGATTGCCGGAACCCAACGAGGTTTTAATCCTGTTGTATAAACCCTCATCGCGTCCGTTTTTGGAATTAATGGTCGCGCTTGTTTGCACGCGATATGCGTCCGATCACCATTAAATGGACAATCCGATCACCCTAATTTTTAAACTCTCTTGGATTATTTTCTTGGGTCCATTTTTTGAATTAAACTTCAGTGTGTATTACCATGTGATGATTGTTAGATCTGTTGGTCTATCGATCGGACGATTCAGACCTTCCGTCGATATTATCCGTTGATCTAAACGATCCGACGATTTCCACTGGGCTTCAATTGAACACCTCTCATCCATTGATCTATTCTGAAATCCAATGACTCTCTCGTTGCTTATTGATGGAATTCTAATTACACACACTTTATCTCTGTCGTACGTTATCTAAGGCAAAGTTCATAGGAGCTTTATCCTTTACACTCGTACATGCATATTTATCAATCTTACAGAAAGAACGTATATATAAAGACATAGACACACAAACCTCATATAACACACAGATGTACAATAACATGTATGTTTCCATTATATACATAATTCAATTACAGACTAAGGCCTCATGGCCCAAACCACAAATTACCCCTGTGGCTACATTGTATCCTCTCTATCTCTCTCTCACAACACAGACTCTCTTTATATAGGAAATTACAAAAGCGTGGATCATCTAAGATCCATGATTTTCTCCTACAATCGCTCAATCAAATCCCGTAAATTTCTCTATGGCAGATAATTACATTAAATCAAGTCTTCTAGAGACTTATCAATTCCATCAATTTAGCCTTGTTTTAACATAATTTGCCACGGCTTACAGTGATTGTCCACGTTTCTTCTTTCACAGCTTTGAATTCTGATTTTAATGAAGGGTTCTCTGATGCTCCTGCATCAGTATTGTTCACTAAGATTTTGATATTTATTTTTCACAAACATAGTGGTTGTTTCACATGGGGCGCCCTATTACAATGCTTTTTCCTTTACACAGTGCTTGTCTTATCCTGTTGCGCCTCTTTATGGTTGAGAGATTTTTTGGAATCTCGGGTTTGATAATGGAACAAGTAGTTGGAATGGTATTGGCAGCCTCTTCAAACTTTTGAAAATTTAAGGTGAGATGTCAAGTATAGTTTCTCAGCGTGGGTGCAGGCCAGATCTAGGAGCTCTTCTTCAGTTAAAGCAATTGTGGGGATGGATGATGTGAGCTTCATATGTGCTGAAACTATTCATGCAACAAGTGGGTGCTACTGTTTTCTCTAGGGCAGAGTTGTTCTTGACTAGTCTCCCACTCACTTTCGATTATACTTCAAGAGCAACAATACATATGTCGAAATATTGGTCAATAGTGTATCCCATTCACCACACCGTTCAAAAGGAGTCCTTAGAATGTTACTACTCCAGAATAGCTGCGCTCCCTTATTGTTGCTAACAGGTTACAAGTGCCTTCGATTCATCAATCACTTAGTACTTGAACTTCATGTCATCCATTGAGAGACACCGCCTGGGACAAACCGCTGCCTACGTTGAGACATTACAAGAGAGCACAATCACTCCAAATTTTAACCAAAATAAGACATCGCCAGTCAATTTTCCTCAAATATTCTAATATATATAGACAAAATTGAATCTCAAAAACTGAATTTGGAAGGTCGAATCAATCAAATCATAGGCTGGCAACAATTTAAAGCAGGGCATAAATTTGGGTGCTCAGATCAATCAAATACCACAATAATTTTTAAGATTCGACATCAATCCATCAACTCTAAAAACTTCCTGAAAGTTTATATTAAAGCCCAATCCTTGAAGAGGCAAACCATGAAAATAAATGTCTCAACCAACCAAGTTTGAAGGATTCGACATTGCTTATCACCAGGGAAGAGGAGCATTGTGGATAATTTGAAAAATGATTCTTGAAAATTAAGGTCTATAGAAAGACGGTGAGGGCAGAAGACGTGACAACATTTTGCATTTCAGTTCCTGACAAGAGAGATGTCACAAGATCAGGCCGTAGCGATGGATTTCCTGGGGATCGAGAAGGGCTTTGTGAAAAAAAAGTCTCAAACAGATGAAAATCTCATCACTGCATAGGAAAAACAAGAACTTGTCACTACTGAGCAAATGACAACTCTCATTGCATTCACCCCTTGGTTTCGGGAATAGGTGATATCATTGAGATAATAAATTTGCCTCTTTTATTGTTAAATGGTACCAAATTCCATTCAAAAACACATATATAAATAATTCAATGTATCAACACTACAACAACTTCATCAATGCTCCTCACACAAACATCAAAAGATGAAGAGACTTCAACGCATATTCAACGGTGATTCAGATTCAATGCATATTCAACTGTGAATGAGGAACATATATACCATGCTTTAGCTGCCAACAACACACAAAGCTTGGAGAGGTAAACACAACCTTGAAAAAATGCGTACGCCAAACAAACGCACAGAGACAGTTGTCATGTTTCCTTCAAACAAAACAAAATCGACAGGAAACCATTCTTGGAATACTTCACAATAAAATTGTTTGGAATAATACTTTGTTTGAAACAATCACCAAGAGAGACCATGTCCGAGAAGAATATGGTTCCAAATGGTGCGGAAAAGTGTTTGGAGCATAAGGCGTTTGGACTCGGAGGAGGATTATGATACCACTATAACGTATGGAAGCAAAGTGGAGTTGAAATAATACCACGATAACTATACAACATTCATATGAAAGATATGTAATAAATGGTATGGAATCGTATGGAGGGTGGTCCAGAGCCACCAACATATAGAGGAAACTAGAGTGGTATTGTAATGGCATGAAGTGGAAATTGGTATGGAGGAGTGGTGCAACGTTCAACGTATGGACCGGGGAGTTGAGGAAGAGGTCCATAGAGTCGAGGAGTGGCAACTGTGTATGTATTAGAGAAACAATGTAGATGCCGCAATGTATGAATATTGTGCAGTGGGGAGAGTAGCGTGGCAACTTGGAATGAGCAGCGTGCCACTCGAAGGAGAATCCTATGCAGAAGGTAGTGTTCAACACACGGATAATTACACAAAGCTCAGGTGACAAGGAGAGTGCAGACTTGGAAGAGAATGAAGCTAGAATTTAGCTGATGGCACATTCATTAAATTAAGGAATAATAGTAGAGAGGCTTTACTGCTAGGGTAGGTAGGTGACAGAGACGTTAGAAATAATGTCAAACACGATTTCGGTGTGAGAGAGAAGCGACAACGCTTAGTGCGACTAGACAAGTAGTGTTGGCAGAGTGCTCAGGGAGGCATGACTGACAGTAGAGAAAAGCAACAAAATTAGTGGTCACAGACTTGAGGAGAGTAAGAATACACCGACTCCGATACCATGTTAAACTCACATGGAATGTAAACATCGAAATAGAAAGATAAGCATTCGATTTCATATATTATTGACATGATATACATTTATAGTACATGGTGTGACTCTTGGATTCATATTCCAAGTGATCTCTTAGACTCTGGTCGTTGTTCACATTCCACACCAACCCATAGAGGATAGGCGTCCAACAATTTGGCACTTACAAAAAAATTTATTTTAAAATTTTTTGTTCAATCCATACATACATTTAAAAAAAAAAAACCTTTACTCTCTACTCGAGATGCATACACTTTTTTTTCATTTAAAAGAACTTTCTTCATAATAATATTTTGATCACATTAAACACTAATAATCAATGCCATGTGTATGAAAATTTTCAAAATTATATCTATTATTTTGCTATGTGTTGAACTCTTCAAAATTATATATAATTTTTCAATGCGTTGAATTATTTGAAATTATATATATATATATATATGTCAAAACAAAACTTATTTTTCATTTGTAACTTATTTTTTTAAATATATACTCTTAAAATTTAAATTCCCTCGAACTTTAAAAAATAAAATCAATTTATTCTGAAAACATAAAACAAATTCAATATAAAAGTAACGCTAATTGCTAAAGATATGTAATTTCACCATAATATTAGTTTACTTCAAACACAAACTATTAATTTGGAAAATCATTAAATTAGACACACATATTATCTTCAATTTTAATCTATTTGAAAACACTCTTGCAAACGCCAAATGTGGCCTAAACCTCTTTTTTCATACAATGGAATGGGGGTGGGAATCTTAGCCAAAATCAGCCAAAATATTGGGCCTTTGAACATGAGAATCAACGATTCATTTCGTATGCTTAATAGTTCTGAAGTTCTCTTCCTGTATATGCTCCATACCAACATAGATTTCCATTCTGGGAAAGGTTTTTTTTGTCTGATCTATGTGACATTAATTGCCTGATGATTGCTGGTGACTTAAATTTCACATTAAGTCCTGATGAATGTTGGGGATGTGGCAGGAAGATGGACCCACTCGCTGATTTCATTAAGAACCATCTATTAATCAGAAATTTTGTTGATATTGTTCCATCGGTCTCGTTGCCCACATGGGACAATGGTCGGGCCGGCCAAGCTTATATTGCCAAACGCATTGACCGTGTTATCATTCATGCTGATATTATTGGCGCGATGGGTATGCCCATGTTCTCAATCGGCAATGATTATATATCGGACCATCGGCCCATATATATTCAATGGAAGAATATGCGCTTCAATCAGGGATTTCCTTTTAAATTCAATCGGACCTTCCTGGAGGATCCGGATTTAAATTTCACTGTATCCAATGCTTGGAAGGGCTATGTGCCCATTGAACCTCTCTCCTCTCCCCCCTCTTTTAGAGAAAAGATGGTATATGTGCGCTCTAAAGTTAAGGAATGGCAAAAGGAAAAAGGGAAGAAGGATCGGCTTTCTCTTCAGAAAATTCAGCGGGAACTGGATTTCATATCCAAATCTAAGGATCCCAATTCTCTCCCTTTCGACACCAAGCGCCGTATCGGAGAGCTCACTCGACATAAACTCCATTTGCTTAAACAGGAGGAATCCACTTGGAGACTAAAAAGCAGAGCATTATGGCTCAAAGAAGGGGACCATAACACAAATTTTTTTCATAAATTCGCCAATGCCAGACGAGAACAGAATGCTATATGGAGGATCAGTGATGGTAAGGGAGATTACTTCTATTCTCAACAATATATTTCAAATGCTGCTCTCAAACATTTCAGACACCAATATAGCAGGGGGAAGGGAAGCGCCATTCAGGACATCCTATGGGGCATCGAACTGTTTCCTACAATGTTCGATGAATCAAAGAATGAATCTCTGATTCAGCCTATTACTGAGAAAGAACTCTATGGAATCCTCAAGGCTTTCAGCAAGGACAAATGTTCAGGCCTTGACAGCTAGACTATAGAATTTTTCATTCATTTTTTTGACATCATCAAGCAGGATCTCATTAGGATGATAGAGGACTCTCGATTGACTGGGCACATTCATCATCTCACTTCATCCACACTGATTGCACTTATTCCAAAAAAGAGGGACGCGGATACTTTCCATGATCTCAGACCGATCTCCTTATGTAACATATCTTTCAAGATTATATCTAAAATCATTGCTGAGTGTATAAAAGGCACTCTGGCTTCCTTCCTATCAAAAGATCAACATGCTTTTCTGAAGGGTCGTAACATACTTGACGCTGTAGCCAACACTCAGGAATGCATGTTCTCCATGAACACTAAGGATATTGACGCGGCAATCCTAAAAATAGATCTTCAAAAGGCATATGATTGTTTGGACTGGGGCTTTATCAGATGTCTACTGGCGAAAATTGGTCTGCGGCCCGAGATGATCAAATGGATTATGGCATGTGTTGAAAACGTAAATTACGCCATTAATATCAATGGCATCCCATCCTCATATTTTCTTGCTGAAAGAGGCCTTCGCCAGGGATGTCCTCTTGCTCCCATTTTATTCATTTTGGCCATGAATACTCTCAGTTTGCACATAAACAAGGCTGTTAACGAACAACGATGTCGGCCCATCAAGATTAGCAGGTATATTGATCCGGATTTAAACAGGAACGCAACAAATTACAGAGATAACCATATACACAAATATGCAGCGGAAATAATACTTCATTTCATTAATGGAAAATACTGAAATATGCTTACAATCAGAAATGGAAATAAACTAGCTAGGGCGATGTTAGCTATATCTCTGAGAAGAGATGTGTGGGTACATGCCTCTCAACTGTGTTATAATGAGGCTCGAAGGCCTATTTATTGTTGAGAAACAATGAAAAATCCTTAACATTCCAAAACCTAACCCTAGTAGATTAAACGCCAAACTGTGGGCCCCGTTTGGGGGTAAGTTGGTACATCAACTTCCCGGGGTCGTAACTTTAGCATATGATCTCCGTTTGACGCGTACAATAGCTCATTAGAAAGATCTATTCGAGCACTATCATTGTTGGAACGGCAACACGTCCATGTTCCATGGACCCGTGTTGCCCCTGGGATCCCAAAAAACGTCGTTTAGGGCCTCAAAACGGCTCCGGAAGTTCAGGACCCGAAAAACTGCTAAAAATAGTAAGTTGTGCTACAATTAAGGAAACTGAAAATGCTGAGAAGACAATGGTGGGGGTCCAGGTGGACTTGGCAGGTGGCC
>APFE030426242.1:189985-203380 GCA_000404065.3 Pinus taeda | reverse complement strand
TTAGTTATTCTATGGAGTTGAAGCACTCTCCATCCCTATATGCAATGGATGTTGGAATGATTAATGCCATATAGAAATAATTAATTGATCATTTCAACCTACATACTTTAAGATGTGAGCTTGATTGTGTATATTTTATCACGCAAGAGATATTTTAAAGTTATATCTTCTCCTATATTGCTAAACATCTTGATTTGGTCAAATTACATAAAAATAATGTTAAAATAAAAAATAGTAAAAAATAATAATTATAAGTTAATTAATAAAAAATAAAAGTGGAAAAATAATAATTGTTTCGTGAGGAGTTCCCTAACGTAGTATGGTAGAAAGGAGTTGTCTTTAGTGCGACTTTTTGGACTTTTCAGTGACAGAATTTGGGAAAAATTAGAGGTGAAACCTTGATTGTGTTATTTAAATTGGTTATTTGACTATATATATGGAATCAGCACCCTAAAAATGCCTAGGGCACTAGGGGTTAGCCATCAAACTTGTGATTTCAATAAATTTCTCGTAGATTTTAGAGAAAATACACTGGAAAACCCACTGGAAAAGCTTCCAAAAAGTTTCACTAAAGACAATTGGTGCTAGAAATGTATAGCATAATGTAACATAAATTTTTGACTCCATTAAAATAAAATAAAAATAAATAATTGTTCTTCATGGTATAGATGATGTAAGTAGTGTGGTAAAAACATAAAGAAAACCCCATAAAAATAAACTAATAATAAAAAAATTAAAAAAACCATGGTATTGACCCATCGTTTCATGTGAAATATAACCAATTGAAGGGGGGAATTAAACTAGATGGATGTACATAATCATTGCATACCCTAAGGGTTGAGCATGATATTCATCTCCATCCAAACCTCCTTGAGCTAGTTTATTATACAGTTGGGACACAAGGTAAACGAAATGAGTGAAACTATGTAGTTTTTGAGAGAAATCTTATGAATTTAATTTGATGTAAACAGAATGTGTTTGGATAGAGGTTAATTTACCTCTGTAGGTTTAGATTTCACTATTTTGACTATCTTATTTAGGTATGTTAGTCCCATTGAAATTTTTTCAAATTATAGGAAATTAAATGTATAATCAGTGAAACAATGCATTATATGAAGGAAATTATATAGCTTTATTTTAAAAAGGTAAGTCTCTATTTAATCACCCTAGTCGGGATGTGATTCGCTATGATTTAATTTATCTCTATGGATTTGGATTTTATTGTTTTGTTGAGTGTTATTTAGGGATAAAGGTTTTGCAAATGGACTATCAAACATTATAACTTTTTTTGTTTTTAAATTATAACTTCAAAGTATTGTTACAAAATGTTTTCTTAAATTTTCATCCTTAGATATGTTTTAAATATGATAAATTGAAATTTATCTTATCGTATATACATCTATTTTCTTTATTTTAGTGACTTTGGCTATAACTTTTAAGTTCACAAATAGTATTTATTTTTTTGTTAAAGTAGATGAACATGGTATCCATGAAGATCTATTTTCAATGAAGCAGATGACATATTATAAAACATTTATTTTGCTTATTACTAAAGTTTTAAATATTAAAATTTATTTTTTCAATATTATATGATTGTGAGATTCACAAATAAGAACTATTTTCCCAAATGTTAAATTATAATGAATTTTATAAACCAAAGTAGATCCATCTAAACTCTAGATATATGAAGCGTTGAGAGGGATCAAATCTCTTGAGGTGCAAAACTCATTTTTGAGGGAAAAGCTTAAGAAAATGTTTGCACCTTTAAGAGATTTGGTCCATCTCGGTGGAGTAATGTATTTTTATAAATACTTAAATAATATACAATAAATTTAAAAAGTCCTAACTCCAATTCTAGTTAATAACTTATATAGTAAATGTCAAAATTATTAAAATAATTTAGAAGTAAAATATTTAGTTTCAATAGTAATTAAAAGTGTAATGATAAATATTGTTTTTAACATTTATTGCACAATACCCATACATATATATTAAAAATTAAGTAAATGAATTTTTATGTTAAATAATTTGAAATAAAATGTTTAGAATTTTAATTTAACTATCAATAATTAATAGATGGATTTACTAATGGATGGTGGAAGATATTTAACCTTTACAAAATAGATTTAATAGTAGGGAATATTTTTATTAGTAGTCATAATAGAGGATTGATATTAATCTCAAAGGTAGTTCTATCCCTTTTCAATTCAATTAAAAAGATATTATCAAATAAATTTATATGTGTGTATATGGTTTCTTGGACAATTGATAAATCATGGTATTGTAACAAATCGTATTTACAAGTTAAAATTCCTAACTTATAAATAACCTTTGTTACAATACCATGGGCTAGTACCATGACTTATCAATAGTATGTGCGCAAAAACTCATAACTTCTTTCATATGACACCATGACATTTTCTTAATTAATCAATTTAATTAAAATCGCAAAAGTAACAAGACTACTTTGGAAACAAATTTCAATTTTTGAGTTATTGTTTCTATTAAAAATATTCTAAAATATTCTATAAAAATTATACAACTACTATCCATCTAATAATTATATACAAAAACTAAAAACTATTTTAAAAAAAGTCAAACTATAAATATAATAACAAATACCAAAGGTTACTAAAAAATATTAAACAAAAAAAGCTATTATAATGTATATTTATATAAATTTTATCTTATTTATTTCATTATGATTTATATTTTATAACTATTTAAATATAGGTATTGTTCATTTCATGATGATTTATTATAGATTGATTCCCTTCATCAAGTCAAATCACGTTTTTGTACCTAATGTATAATGCGTGCATATAATAACTAAATACAACAAACATGCTTGAGAATCTAAATCCAAAATGTTTATGATAATATATACTTATTTTATTTTAAAAATTCATTTGAAGAAGACATTTAATAAGAAATAGATTTCGTTTTTTTTTTTTAAATTGATTTTGTTCATAAAATATTACAATGAAAGAAATACATTTTATTTTTAGTATTCTTATTCTTGATTTTGTGTTTTATAACTTATAATTATGTTTTTCATTTTGATTTGATAATTCTTGTTAGTGTTTGCCATAAGGCAACCGGAATTATAGTAATAGAAATGTTTCTTTCATATTAGTTCTAATACAAGTGATTTTTGTTGACATTACTTTATGTCAAAACAAATGAATAATGTTGTTTTCTTATTTAGCCTTTGCATATATTAGATTAAAATTTTTGGTCAAAAATCGTATGGTTAAGCAATTGTTTCATAGTTAAGTAATGATATGAATTAGACTAAGGTAAAATTAATTATGTGTGTTAAAACATTAATAGTTTTACTTAATTAATTATATGTGCTAAAACATTAACAGTTTATGCTAAAGAGCAAATAGAATGTCGTCTAGACTTCATTTTCGTAAATAGCCATATGGAATGTCACTTAGATTACATGTCCATAGCATGATTACAGGCAACTGCTCAATTTCCTGGCAACATGTTCTTTTTACGCTGATATCACATGCTCTGTTTGCAAGCTATGTTTCTTCGCTCACTTTATTTTCTTCACTATGTGCAAGGACAAAACTCCTCTGCTCCAATTCGTTCTGTGGAGCAATAAAATTCATCTGCTCTAGTGCACATGTTTATTTTCTTCGATATGTGTAGGGACAAAATTCCTCTGCTCCAATTCGCTCTTTGGAACAACAAAATTCCTCTACTCCAATGTACCTAGTGATAGCAAGGGGAAACCTGAGATAGTGTATGAGGAGCTCCCATAGACCGCTACCTACTGTCGCTGGCCTTTATCTAGATTTCTAAGACACTAGTTATTGTTTGCAAATATATCTTTGTTGGTTCTGCGAGTTTCCCAACTTTTCAATGTACCTTTTCATTCTAATTCCTCTTACACTGTATTGTAGTCGATTTTCATTCTAATTCCTCAGGTCAATCTGGATCCTCCTCCTCAACATTGTCTCCATCACTATAAATAGGTAAACTTATTATATTTTTTCAATACCATAGAACCTCACTATTATTATTATTATTATTTTTTACTTTTCAATCTTTCAATATGTAGGTGTTTCACATATTGTTGACGGTGTTGGACCCACCAACATTTAAGGGATCACCCCGGTATGAAGTCCCAATTAGACCTCACACTATTTGGTGTGGGAGTCCCATCTAGTATGATGGCCTGGTTGCCATTGCCTTAAGGATTTTCCTCAACTCTTTCTTGTCAAAACAGGAGAGTGGTTCGATTTATCATCGAAAAGTGAGGTTCACGTGCTTGGTGAGTGTAAGTGTACTTGTCTCAATGGTTCTTTCACTGTGAGGGGGAAGGGTGAAGGTGAGTTCCAGGTTGAAAGGGATCAGTCCCAACTCGGCTAGGAACACACAACACAAAGGACATACACAGCTTCCAGTGCAACATTCAGTTGGATGAGGCAATCACAACATACAAGTTAAGATAACGCGTACAACACTCACGTATTAGTTCGAGATGAGTGCAATGATTGTTATAGCAAGGTTCATGTGAAAGCTCTATCTGATGTCCGGGAGAGTAGTCGACACGAACGAGACAACACTAACTGCATATACAACACATTTCCATTAATATATTATGCATTACAACAAATGAATCAGTTTAGATGTAGAAAACATGGTTAAAAAAACATGCATTACAAGTGTTAAATATTATTCTTACAACAAATACAATACATGTCTAAAAACTTGCTAGCTTGTTGAAAGGCTTTTGAATTAAGGGAAAGTTCCAAAACACATCGTTATACCATACATCACTAACCCCATCAGCAGGGTGTTGGAGCCACTACTTACTCATCAAAGAAAAGATTACAAACTCTCTTGGCAATGTGGGAGGAGCTGAGGTGAAAATTCATTTCATGTACAAATGAGAGGGGTATTTATAGCCAAGGGTGAAAGTGACCATTATGGTTGTCCAACTACCCTCATGACAATTCAACTTCCATGACTTTCCGACTTACATGACTCTATGTTCAACAAGTGCGTCTCTTGGACTTCCACATTACATCACATTGAATGAAAACAAGCCCATAGCGGAGATGTGGGCAACATGACTCATGACTTCACTTAACAGGACCTGACAAGGCAATGCTGGTACATTCGTGCTGCTATTGGAGTGGATGTTGAGCTATAGTGCTGCTAAGTCATGGATGTATTTATGGTGTAGTATAGCTCCACCTTTGTATGGATAAGTGCATGGATTCTTCGATGTTCCTTGGTTTTCTTGATGAAGCTATAGCATGTTGTTCATGTTGGAAGGCTTGATAGGCTCACTTGTTCAAGAAGGTTCATGTTTGTCGTGTTCATCCACTTCGCATCCTTTGTTTGTTTGTCCACTTCGTGAACCTGTCCATCTGCATGTGCTACCTTCATTTATCCCATTCATCATCTTGACATGTTTGTGGGTGTACATGTACCTGAAGTCACTCATGACGAGATGACATCAAATCAAAAATCTTTTAGTCTACCATTACACATGATCATTTGGATGTTGGTGACTAGGAGAGGTAGTAGGGCTGTGATGTGGGATGATGGTTCCGGGAAGCTGCTAATGAAAACCGTGCAAGGGTCACTTAGAGATGGAGACCGACGATTTGAGTTGAGAATGACTAACTGTAAGGTCTAGCTTAGTTGGGAGGAAAAATTGCACAAATTCTGGGGGGAACAATCTAAGCTGCTAGAAGGCAAGGTAGGTTTGCTCTACACATTTTGGAATGAACAATTAGTAGGGGCTAGATATCCAAATTTGTGCAAATTTCCAGATGAACGAGTTGGGCTGCATGAAGGGTCAGCAAGTAGGGATTCCAAAATTTTCTTAGGGAATTGCCCGGAAGACTAGTAGCCAAACTTGCACAATTCCTAGAGGGAACTGCTAGTTCGCTGCTCAGTCACTGGCAACAAAAATTGTGCAATTCCTGGAGGGAACAGGTAGTCTATTGTTGGGAGCTACTGGCTGGGAAAACTACATTAAGGCCAGGAGGCTAACTTGCTGATCATCTCTATGGAATTTTTTGAGCTGAGATGATTGATGGATAGTGGGAGGCCTAGTCTTGAGCATTGCGTAAAGTTTGAGATGAATAGCTAGTCAACTATCTAGGTGGCCAGTATAAGTGTCGATTAAAATGCTTTTGGTAACACAACTTCAAAGAACTAGCTTGGTGCTTATGCGTTGTTTTTGTTGACAGTCAACCGAGTCGAAAGTAGGGTTATAGTTCGGCTGTTAGTGAAGAGTTTGGTCATTAGAAATTAAACACAAGTGACTAAGTGTGTCAACAATTGAAAGATGCATAGGTCATCATACAGACACGCACTCACACAACTTGATGATAAAAATACCAAACCATCCAGATATATGTGTTAAACATGAATGACTAACGGTGTAAGAGACAAGCACGACACTTGTGATTGATCATTCATGATCGAGATGACACTTGCGTGATAGTGAATGTGACTCTATTTGTGATTTCGATAGATTCTTTCATAGCAAACACATCAAAAACATATGAAGCAAAGACCTTTAGCATAACCAGAAAATGGTCGCAAGCATTACTTAGACATTAACATGCAGAGACTTGAGTGCAATAAACAAGCAAGGCGAATGTAAAGACTCACACGAGCTCACGAAGTGAACCCGAGTATGTGCAGTCATCAAGAAAAACTCTCCAAGGGAGGCTCTGAAATTGGTGAAGGCCAAAATTTTGGACAATGATTATAGCCGCTACAACACTTGGTGACACACTGCTAGAACTCCAAATTCTCTGTTTTGTCTCATTGCTAGCACAGTTCCTTGTTCTTTCAAGAACTATTGAATCGTTGTGCACGTTACCTCAGTTTCCCAGCTTGCCCCATGGAAATCCATGGTTCACCCTTTCCTAACTCAGTCAAACACAATCAAAAGTTCAGCTTAGATCTCAATGTTTCAAATCCGAGAAGGGTAGTTTAGTTTGCGAGTTGAAGATTTTCAGAGTATAAGTTTTCATCTCTAGTGTTGCTCCACTACAAGCAGGTGTAGACAATACCTCGATGGAGTCACATAAGAACACACACATTGCTCGAGTTCCAACAAGCCTCGTCAGTACCCCGGTGGAGTTGCACACTTCACCTCTCTATGGAGGAAGCCTTTCTAGTAAAAATTAACTAGAATTTAATGCAAACAGAAGAAATTGGAATGAAATAATTATTATTGTGATCTTATAAGATCCAAACATATTTTATAGATTATACCATCTTCTCCCCGATTTTAAATTCTAATCAAATGGACCATGGAAATGATTTGACCATAACTTGATCAATGTTTTCAAACATTTTCAATTATATATGAGTGTGAGAGGAGAGGGAAGTTCATTCATTTTATCCATTCCAAATAATGAAAAAAATAATCATTAGTTATATGTATGGTTGGTGTCAACCCTACTTTATTCTTATAGTTATGGATTATCTAAAGTGGTAGAATAGAAAGTGTCATTAGAAGTGATGGTTGACTGGTTGATGGATCCAATATTGAATCATAGTAGAGTAAAAACAAATATCAAATATTCGAATCACTTTATCTCCCATTCTTTTTCAACAAGATCATTTACTAGTCCAATCCAATACAAAAAATGAGAATAGCTCAATTTTATATAGTTAATCTACAGGGGTCTAGTTGGAAAGAGAGTATTTTCAAATACTCTTATATTGTACATATAGGAGATGGATGTAATGAAATTAAATTAATTTGTATTCCGATTCGATTGATATGTTTTTTCTTACATATCCATCACTATGTGCCCATGTATCATCTACACCTCCATAACATAAATACTTCAACACTAAAAGAATATAACGAACACATAGGAAGATTAGGTGAATAACCAAAAAATGTGGTCATTTTATTTATATATTTCCATACATAGCCCAATAATGGAAAATATTGTTATAAATTTTTGGGTTATATGAGTACATGATACATACCTCCAAGACTAAAAATCATATAATCAACTATGTGAATTAACCAAAATACAAAATATGGAAATGTTTCCATGGTTTCCCCACAAGGAAAAACTCCACATACTAGAGTTGTTAGACATAGAATCATAATCAATCCTTGTTAATACATAGGATTTATTAATACAAAATGAGCCACTTAAAATAAATTCATTTCTTTGACCTAATCCAATTAATTTGGCACAAGCCATGTGAGCCCCAAGTATTTTGTCACACAAATTGAAGAGTCATGAATTACTGACCCACTTAGTGAAGCCAATGGTTTCTTGATCACAACGACTTGAAGATATAGTTCCATGAAAGAGCGTTTCCATGGGGTAGGACCTCCTCAAGGAATGTAAGGTTTTCATTAGGCTTATCTTGAGCCACCATCCAAGCATGAATACCATCATCTAGGAGAACATTTTTTGTGTGCGTGGAGTATTATATCCAGGATATTCTACTACACATATTTTGTAGGAAATAAAATCATAGGCATGTAATTTTATAACTAGAAAAACTACCCCATTGTAACCATTGAGGATTTGAGAATTGTCACAAATAACATGAACACATGTAATCAATATTTATTTGAAAAAGAAAACATAAAAATTTGGGATTAGAAGAGGTTATCAGTGACCATGGAATAATTATCTTTCACTTGATTTAGGATAAAATGAGTAAAAATATGTGCACCATCACAATCTTCGACTAATGTATTTTCCATGCTAGCATCATGAAGAGAACATAGAAGAGAACCACCTAATACCTCAACAACTTTTTGAATGTTGTTTTCATTGATGCCAATGTATGTCCATGAATACTCTTAATATTTGCCTAGATTTCATGAGTTGGAACCTCTAAATGAGAAGAATCATAGAAGAAAGGATGTATATCCTTATATTTCCCATACTGGTTGACGAAAATAGATGTAGAGGACAACAATTATGATTGTAAGACCATTACCATTTGATAGTCCTAGTCATGTCAATTCTAGAAGTATGTGGCATGCCACGAGGCTCCTCACAATATGAAAGATATACATTTGAGAAGGTTAAATCTCCCTTCCCATGGTTAAAGTCCCCAAAAGGAGATGATGTAGCAATTTATCATTGGCTAGCAGATCGATCAAATCATGAGGCCAAAAAGGACCTTCATTAAAGGAATTTATTAAATATTTTTGAAGTCAAATAAGATTTATCAAAGTGAAAAAATGATCCAAATTTAAGTTGAGGTTGACCTCACATTTTGGCTCCAAACTTTAAATTGAATTTGAATTTTCACATTTAAGCTCAACACCCTCCAAGGGTTTAGATCAACTCTAGGGCTAATTAACCCCTCCAATAGCCATCTCATCAAGTATAAATATAGGGCACGAACTCTCCACAAAGGTAATGGATAACTTACATATCTCTATAATTTTTCTAAGGCTAGAAGTAGGTCGAATCCGATCAAGGGTTTTCTTAGGATTATTTTTTTCGTTTTAGTTGATTGTTTTTTTTAATAAAACACATTTTGAGGCTAGAAGGAATTTTATCGAAAGTCATATTAGTGGTTCATTAACTTATCTTTATGTGGAAATTCCTCGTTGTTCAAAGGCCACCCTTATGAGGCTACTACGACCATGTTCTGAGATAATTTTTGACCTATGTCAAAAGCCATTCAGGTCCTCAATCTTGAGGCTCACTATAAATAAAATTGACATTAACTGAGGCCATTTGACCCCTATTCCTAAGTCTCTCTCTAAGGCTAAATTTGTGGGCTTGAGGCCTCATTTCGTCCTTTAAAAACAAAAACAAAAATGGGCCAATTCTCGGTTATCGATCTAACTATCATTTGGCTGAATTAATGGTCTCTTTATAGTAACACAAAAGGGGGAGTTTTGGGGCCTAAATTTTTTTTTTTTTTTGGTGGTTATTCACTTGAATTTCTGCCCTAAGCTATGACTATCATATCTATGCTTCAACTCTTAACCTATTTCTGGCACAAGTCTTTGTGACTTATTACAATCTAAGAGACTAATCTAAGTGTAATATGTGTATGAAAATTCAAACAAAAATGATCATGTGGTTGAGGCTTATCTTTGTAGTGGATCAGAGTAATACATATCTATACCATGAAGTCGGATATTATGTTTTGGATCTATTGCCTGGAATATTCAATTGTTGGGTAATCCTTGCACGTGTAGCTATGGAGCATTCTGAGCACAACAATACCTATCACAGAGCTTTTATTTGACAAAGAGGGATACCTATGTCACATACATGTGTATGGAGTACACGTCTAAAGATAATTGATAATATGACAAAAGAATATCCAGTGTTGTCATGAGGAGGTCTGGTATGCTAATTTGAGTTTTGTTGCATTTTTCTTAGCTTGTTGTGTTGATGAAGGGTAAAAATGTTGTAAGACAAAGTGATTATTCTATAGTAGGGTTGAGAAAACATTTGCTTATATGTTTCTATTTAAGAATTTTCAGTATATTACCATTTTCTAGTATGATTGTAAAATTGGTATAATGGTATTATACTATTGTTGGGATTATGATATTGCACTATAGTAGCCATGTATTGTTAGAAGGAGTTATATTGTTATACTATTCCTAGATATTAAAGTGACAATGAACATAAATTTTCTCATTGACTATATCATTATATTAGTCTTGTGAGTCAATGTTTCCTACTATGATGAACTCAAATGATTTCATGTTGTGTTTGGATTTTGATGTATATATTGAGAAAAGAGTGATTTGGATATCAAACTGATGTTAAAAGATCCTCTGGTTTGGCGGATCAATGTAAAGGTGTTGCTATGGTTTTGATTGAGAAGAACTATTACTTCAATGTTTGATGTTGATAGAATTGATTGAGATGCTGAGAAGTGGTATCGTAGAAAGATTGTTGATGCTATCAGGCTTGTAGTGATGTTGCTATATGTTTCCACTACTGGGGTTTGTTTTTTCTAGGGAATATTCACTTTGATCTATGTTGTTATAGGTGAATGACAAGGGGTGTAGCAGTAAGTGATTGTTGGAATGAAGGAAAGGTTGATAGTGGTTTGACATGTGTAAGGGAAAAATTTTTGAGTGACTATAAGGGAATTGCTACTATTAAATTAGTTAGATACTTGAAGCAGAGTAATATGGTAGAAGCAGATTACAATGTATCAAGGGTTTGTTGAGTATTACTAGGGTTTAATAGTATTGCGGATATCATATTGGTAATCAACTATTACTATTAGAAAGATGTTTAGTGAAAGGATTATTGGCAATGTTTGGTATTGATGTTGAGAAAAAGTATATTTGAATATGACAATGGACTTGACATACTTCATGCTACTAGGATTTTGTGTTATATCATTTTAAATGACCTTATCTTAGTATTGCAGATTAAGAAATCTAATAGATTGGTTTTGATGTTATTTATTGAGCACTTGTGGATTGAGATTGGAAATTATGAAATGCGGTCTGCGTATTGATTAGGGTGGCAGGGTGGTGCAAGGTAGAAGAGTGGAGTCTCCTTTACATTGGATCTTAAGAACAATTTAAGGTGACATGGTGGTTCTATGGTAAGTTGGAGCATGCGCATGGTGTTGAAGCCTCCTTCCAGCTGGAGCTGGTAAATCAGGGAGTTGGAGCTTCCTTTAGGTTGGGGCTTGTAAATCAGGGCATTAGAGCATCCTTATAGTTAGAGCTGGTAAACCAGGGCATTGGAGTGTCCTTCAATCTAGAGCTTGTAAAGAAGGGAGTTAGAGCCTCCTTTAGTTGATGATGAAAATCTTAGAAGTTGGAGCTTCCTAATTGATGTAAATTTTTGAAGACTTATATTAAGAAACATTCGATGGTTTTCTCCAGGAATGGTTTCTACATAAAAATACCTTATGTATTATCTTAATGTCATGGATTGTTGGATGGTATTGGTTTTTTTTCATGTGATATGATGTTGATTCATGTTTTATCTAATGCAAATGTGAATTTAATTCTCTGAAGATTAAAAATTAAATAATTGAAGGAAATACTAATCCACCCCACTCTCAGCATTTCCAACACAACTCCCATCATATGAAATAGATTTAAGTTCCAGCTATGAAAACCATGAAACAAGAGCATAAAATGAAAATAACTACTACACTAATACTAGGTGTAAAAATCCAGCTAGTTTGGCCAAATGGATTAATAAAAAAATGGAAACAAAGACAACAATTGGAGTAGAGAATTAGAATGCACTATAAGGTCACAATTCTAGATATTTAGAAAGTTCAAATTTACATAGCTTGAATCATATTACATTGAAATAACCATGAGGAAAAATCAAGGTGATACCAATGAGTAAAATATCATTGTGATTTGAGATGCCATAATAGCAGTAGAAAATGACTTAAACTACTAGTAGATGTAGAAACTATGACAAATAGGAAATTACAACCTTATAGATAGGAATTGGCCAATATGTGAGTGTATCATGAAGTCACAAATGTTGTACTTTTGAACGATCCACCTAAAGAAAAATAGTGATAATGAAAGACAAATAGACTGAACCAACCCATAAAAATGAAATTCTATATGTGTAGTTAGGTCATCCATAGCATCAAAATAAACATTTTTTTCTTATTAGAATTTCCAAGGGTTGTAATAATAGAGATCCTCATATATCACTACTCTAAACATTTTTATCACCCTATATGATCAAATATATATGTTGAGTTGGGGACAAATTTTCATCCATCATCCTTTCAAAAAATAATTGGATATCAAATATCTTTTGTTGTAACAAGTATTTGAAACTAGAAAAAATCAAATCAATATAGGTAAATGCATGATATCACGATCCTATGTTTTCAAAGTTCCTATATGATCCTCAAAGCACCTATTGAATAATATCGATGGAACAATTTTAGGAAAAAAGTGCACTTTCTCCCCTCGCATTGACAAGATTATATTCACAATATCTATTCCATTCAATATTTTTTATTCATTTTCATATTGAACCTTATACAATACATAATTGAATAAACATGGAGTATATTTATTCTATCTCATCTATATCTCTCTGTACTCTTACTGCTACGCCATGGTCTAATACAAATGAGTCTATGACCAAGGACAATTAGTTTTTTTCATAATTCATATAGCTAAAGAAAATAATTGTCAATTCATTCTCCTTCTATAGCAAGAAGTTATGTATCTCACCATTGGGATCAAAACACTAATACCTTATTTTTTTTTAATTCCAATCCCTTTCTCACTAGTGTAATCCCCAAAGTAAAATGTCCACTACACTCATATGAGAATGTTTAGTACAATCTAACAAAACCATGTATTTGATTTATGTATCATTTTTTTTTAACAAAGACAAAAATAAGGTTGTTGATAATCTATATTAGAATGGATTT
>APFE030426242.1:156905-181864 GCA_000404065.3 Pinus taeda | reverse complement strand
ATTAATAATTGTAAGTGGTTAATCCGCAATTAATAACGGAACCATAGTTAGTTGCAAATGGGCTGTAGTATTAGATAGATGGTATTAGTAATACCACGGTATTGGCCCGTGGTATTGCATGTATGAGTCATATATAAAGGATAGAAACACCCTGCGAGGAGTATCGTGTCTTATTTTTTAATCGAGCTCTGCTCTATTGGAGGTTGCCCCCACGAAGAGGCAAGTGAACATTACTCTATGAATAATAAAATCATTACTATTATGTGCTCTGGGTATCTTTTCTTCGCATATTCTGTGTTCTGGGTTTCTTTTCTTCACATATTCTGTATTTGGGTATCATTTGCAGGTTAAGTGCATAACATTTGTAATTTCCCTGTTTGTGTGCTTACATTTGGGATTGGTGTAATTTCTCTTTCTTTCGCAACATCTAGTGAATTCTAGGAAAAATCCATGTAGCAATAGCACCTTGTATCATATTTCTTTTTAATACAAGAAAAAGAGAGGTATAAATAATGAAAGTATGAATCTCATGGAGGCTTTGACCCTAGTTCAGGATAAACAATTGTAGCATGCTTAACACATTAATGTTAGATGGGGAAGTGGTGCTTACAGTGGAAGATGGTTGAGGAACACGTGAGAAATTACCCTTGGGAGGTGAACAATAGCTAGAAATTCTTTTAATCACATTCTAATACCCCCATATGATGAGGTGGAAAAGGAAAAATCCACCTAAATATTGGCTCACATCTATTTAGTTAGTTGGTGAGGCAATTACTTATGAAAGTGATGGTTTGTAGCTTTTCTGTGAGGATGATTTACCAAGCTAAGATTGATATACAACCCAGACTCCTTTTAGAGGCAACAATAGAGAATTTTTTGCAATGGGTGACATCTTGATGGAAAAATTCCACATGAACTTATTTTCCCAACGAAGAATCAATGATGATATCTAAGGAATAATCATTAGATAAATCTATGAAAATAGCCACAATAATACCAAGGAGGCTGGAATTATCTAGAGTGATTAGGCATAAAGCATCTATATGTGGATTTTCAAGTCTATCATCAAATCATAGGGCTCAAACTTAGATAATTAGTAGAAACTACTGAGATGGAGTATAATAGCGGTAGAGGGAAATTATAAAGGATTGATGGAATGCATTGATACTAGAAAGGACATCAATAGTGAAAGCACTCTGTTGGGTAAAAACTAACACTGAGAAATGTAACATGGCAGATAAAATGGGATTAGATGCCCTAGTAGTAATGAATACTAGGTGCTACATATGTCAAATCATGGAGTGTTGTAGCTAATGCATTAAGTATCCTACTTATTGAGGATGTTCACAAGAATTAAGCTCAAAGGAATTGCTAGGTGCCTACACAAGTAATGGAGCATGTGGTTCAACTTAATGTAAACTAAAGATCCTTAAAACAATTTGACATCTCATGAAACATCCAACAATAGTGGAATTCCTATGGAACAGAGACATAGGTTGTTCATGAAAGTTGTCATTTCATTCCATAAGGTGGTGGGTAAATGCCTATAATGAACACAATCCTCATTCAAGCATTTATTTTAAAGCCATGAGTAGATTGCAAGTGATAATCCATAGGAATTTGAGGATGAAATCAAGTCATCATGCTCCTTTTTCTCTAGGTGACACATGTCCTATAATTATTGGGATAAAGGGTAGTGAACCACAAGGTCAATATAACCTAAAATATGTGGCTTAACTTTGAATTTCATGCTATAAGTCGTATACATGGAATTAAATTTTCCAGTAATTGTTGGTCAACCATAATCTTAATCCATCCTAACATCTTTTACATATCACTATCACCCATCACACTATGGGAGTTGAACATGCCCCAAATCGATACCTTATCTCCAAAGAGGAGGATACCAAAGGCAAGACTAGTGGTTATAATGAATTCATAATAACGTAGTCATACTGGAAGGTGTATTTGGATCACCTGCTTTTTAAGGAGAGAATGGTTTTTGGACATCTTCGTTCGACACTACATTCAGTAAGAAGAACATATGAACCAAGTTTCCGCCACCTGCTTTTGCGATTGTTAATCTGCGACCTCACGCCATCCCCTGCCACATATCACCTTATGTGTGGTGACATGTGTCACTGTGAATTTCCCGCTTAGGACCCTTTAAAAGGTTGAGTCTGCCTACCATGTGTCCACCATACAACAACGTCATGATGACATCAATTTCCACATAAAATATTGGAACCAATTATGCACTACCATGTGTTCCTCTCGAGGAGAGAGAAAGGGCCTCGTCCTTCTCTAGTTTTTCCATAAAATCCTTTATTAATCTATCTTCGCCCTCCCGATGATTTAACATTGAAGGAAGATTTGTGTCACAATTCACATATCGGAAGTTTTAAATTTTGTCACCCCTGCAAATGTTGATCACCAATTGTGATATGCTTTGGGCCCTGCCGACTCACTGATTCACCAATATATCTTATCGACAATAAAAAATCGTTGATATTTCTCTTCTATGGCACTATGGTTGAACACTATGATCGTCGATATGCGATATTGACAATATTTGATAACAAATTTTCTCCGACCTCCACTTCTCCTGTTTTAAAAACTTTCAATATGTGGGACACTTAGCATTTTTCCTTTGTTGTCTAGCTTTTGAAGAAATATTTTGTTTTTGACATAACTTTTGATGATTGAACTCATTTGGAGAGATAAATAGCTCTTTGGAAACCTAATTTAGAGCTATTCATGTTGATTTCACCTGCAAAGTCATTTTGCAAGCACTTCACAAGCAAAAATCCTTCCCAACCTTTGACTGGCTTGATAAATCACCCTTTTAACATGGAAACCCTTTAGGCTATGACACTAAGTGATTCGTAGGCTAAACTAACCGAAATGAGTAGTAAGAGGCCAACACCGCTAATATCTATCATGGGACCCTAATAGGTTTAGTGACAAAACGAGCCTTTTTCACTGAACAACACAGTTCTATATGACTTCCTACAATGTGAATAAGAACCCATGAAACTCAAACTTGTTTTATAAAGTAATAATGTATGAGTGGTATAGCCTAATAGTCAACCCTAAGACGTAAAAAATGTTACATAATTAATGGTGATATAAATTCTTCAAGCGATTACTCAAAGTTTTCACATTTAAAATATGGTACCATAACCATTGAAGCATCCTCCATTATGGGTAGGAAACCTCCCAAGTGGCTTCCAAGGTGGGTGAAAAAGCTTTCACAATACATGATGAACCCCATAGTGATGATAAGAAAGGGCTTTATGATTCTTTGTGTAGCCTCCAAAGCTCTTCAAATGCTACAGTTTGCCCACTGGAATACTAGCACACCTTCAAATATTTTCTAGGTGAACATTGTAATTGAAGAAACATAAACATAAAAAATAAATTAGTTGATAACTTGATAAGCCCTATGGTCACACAAAAAATCCCCACAAATGCCATGTTTTCAAAAATTAGCCCCCTTATTAATATATTTCCACTCTTATAGGCCAACTTGACAGACACTTCACCCATGGATGTAATGAATATAACAGATTTGGTTGGCTCACTTACATTTAAATTTGGGGATTGCAAGGTAGGCCCTAGATATACTTGAAAATTATTTACCATACAAAGGTCAACCCTTTTTAACTTATTCAATGGCTCAAATGTATATATATTATATATATATAATATATTATATATATATATATATAACCTTTGTCTCACTCATTTAAATTACCTTTTTCTTAGGTATAAACTAGATCCCTTATAAGATAAGGTTGAATAACCACAAGGAAATTCCTGTTCTCACACAATAGGCCTCAATTTATACCTTTCTCTAGGATTGATCTAAGTGCAGATCACCAATTGCACACTATCAGCGAACACAATTTGTATGATACTTTATTCTATATAACATTGAAATCTTCTACTAAAAAAGAGAGAAGTATACAACTTTCTAATCCATATAGACCTTTACAAGTATAGTGTGTGGAAGATCTATTGTTTTCTTCAATGAATGTGATCAAAATTGTCTCTCCTTGTTTTCATTATTTTTTCATGAATGTGACTGAATTCTAGCCTAGTTATCCATTGTGATAAATTTGGAACCTTGTTCACATAAAAATGTGGATTACAATTTATATAATAAAAAGGTAGAACCTTCCATGGATGGTATACAAATGAAAATGAAGAAGCTAACACACCCAATACAGTAGATTATGGTGCCAACAAATATGGAGTAATAATATTACAGCTTCTAAATTCCATTTTTCTCATAACGATTTTATATTAAGGTGTAGTGCAATATTTTAAGGACTAACAAGGTGTTATATCATAATTAAATTGGGTGAGGTTGGTCCTCTCAATTAACTTAATTGTAAAGTCAAGGAACTCCTCTCAATGCTTTAGCTACTGAGCTAAGCCTACACAATCATTCCATAAGCTTGTCCCTATATTGTTTGGTATCCTTTTATATCAATTCATTGTCCAAGTTCCTTAGCGTGATTAATTTAATGAGGTCTAAGATCTATTTCGGTTATGAGCCAACTCTCTCCCCTCCAGGGGCATTTGAATTATGATTGATTTTTTTGCAATATTCAAATTTTGGGTTTTGTTTCTTTCAAGTCACTTTACGTTGTGTAACTTAATGGATAAATTAAAAATGGGGATAAATTATAATGGCATGTATAGGTTCAAAAATTAAGATTACCTATGGACAATTGATCTGAGGGACGATGGGTTCCATGGTATTCTGTTGTCAAAATATTATAGGCATTATCTATTGGCACAACATTTTTACAGTTTCAAGACTTTTTCTAGCCATAAATTGTGATGTCCCTCGCATATTTTATGTGATGCTAACCATGATGAAGAACATAGGATGACCAATTCCATAACAAATTCATTACATTTCCCTTGTGGAAGATAAGCAAGATAATGTACTCCATTTTTTTTAACCATAGGAGTTCAATATGTTGACTCGGTAGATATATAGGGTCATTACCAAGGACCATTCTTCAATAATATTGTGATAAAACTAAAAAATTTCTCATCCCTACTAGCTAAAATCAAAGGCAAAATGAGTTGCTTGTTCCCGTACCCCTGTGTACTCTAGCGACAATAATGTTGGTATTTCATTTTCCCTTAAAGTTTTTGGTACCCATCCAAAGTTCATCTCAAAGAAAAATTTTCTTGTGATAGAGGTGCCAAGAAAGATGGATGACAAACGAAGGGTTTTCGCTACACACAACACCCATGATCCCAATATTTACCCAGAATTCGTAAATCACCCTCAAAACTTGATACTAGCAATAAAAATGCTGGTGTTTCTACTTTCTCTTACATGTTTGGTAATTATATTAAAAGAAATATAGGTCAAGTGATTTCCTTAGAAACTTCTACATTTGTGGTTAACAAAACATTTATTACTTACTCTTGAAAACATCCTCTTATTGAGATTGGATTTCAAAAGAGATGCACAAATAGAGAATCAAATATGACTTCATGTCATCCCCAACACTACCTTTACTAATATAAGCCTCAAGGGAGCTATAATCATCATTCTTTCTCTATAGATAATTCCCGATGAGATGAGTCTGAGTCGATCTATATACGAATTTTGGATTGAAGGACTAAGCAATTAGAGTCATCTATTGCAATAGAATAGGAATGGAAGATAGTTCATTGTGTATCATATTATATGGAATAGATTCCACCCATAAGGCATAATATATGAAATGGATGCTGAAAGCCAGGTAATATAATGAATTGTATTTATTGGATATGATAGCTCACTTAGCACCAGTCGAGTCAGTTAGGGGTGCCTTCCGAAACCTGTGGAGAGGGAGTATATAAGGGCTTCATGATTATAAATTTTACATTAATTATGCTATTATTTGTGGAACATCTTTTTTAAATCAATACCTATATATTCAATTTCAAGAATTACTATAACTAACATAATTCTTTAAAGGGTGTTAGCTCAATAGGAGAGCATCCACCTTATAAGAAGTAGGTTCGTGGTTCGATTCCAGTGTGCCCTAACATGAATTAATCAATGATATTGTAGTTTATTTAATTAAATAATTTTTATATTCATTTATTTCAATAGTGAAATATCTCTCTATAAAGACAAAAGTGATATTGTATTGTATTTAAATAAAGAACATTATTGTCTCTAGAGAGACACTAGCTAGGATTAAAGACATATTGTCTCTATAAAGACAATATGTCTTTAATCCAATCTATCATCTCTCAAGAGACAAAAATGAAAGAAATGTCTCCCAAGAGACAATAATGTTTATGTTATATATTGTGTTTATAAAGAATTTCGTAAGACAATAATTTGAGACACTCGAATAAAGACAATACACAAGTTTTTTTTGGTCTCAAGTGAATACAATTTACTTGAAATTTCCCCAAATATTGTCTTAAAAACCCGCTTTGTTTTGTAGTGCTCCATGATATATAACCAATCTATTGCCATACCAAGTGTTGAAGGCCCATATAGAGAAGGTGATTTCTACACTACCTACAAAGGTTTCAACTAAAATTAGGTCACATCAATCTTGATGTCTCATTACTAAGCAATAGAAGTCAACAAGTACTTGGAAGTAAAATAAATAAAGTATGTGTGTCCCAAAAAAAGTGAATGTTTTTTTCTTTTACCTATTTTGAAAAACTAAAGAAAGAGATTGAGAACGCCAAAATATAGGCATAATATTAACACTTAAAATGAAAAAATATTAAACCCATAGGGAAGAAAACCTAATACCCATAATTTCCAAAACCAACATGCAAGAAAATCCACATACATAAAAATGAAAAATATATTTCCATAAAAAATTTAATTTGTTCAAAAGAACATATAGGTCCATAGGATGGTAGGAGTAAAATCCTACCACTAAAAGAAGCTCTTATCAACCCATTTTTATCTTCGTATAGCATAATTTCTTTTAATATCATTATGACTAAATCCTCCATGGTTTCCATGCAAAATTTTGATGTTATTTATTAAAGCAGCTAAAATGGAGATAACAAAAATAATTTATGCTCAACTCACCTTTAGTTTGTTCCCAGGTGTAGAAAATACAAAAACTCATCTCAAGGTTTTAATTAGTTGCGTGTAACAAATGGTTTGAAACCATAGACTATCACAAAATATATTGGCATTGACGAGAATGGCATTGTTTATTTCTCCTTATACAACTAAACAATGAAAATTGAAGGAAAAAATATGATACCAACATGGGAAACAAATAACTAGATAAATATGAGGGAGTGTGTCTCACAAGATATAATGATATAGGAAGCAGAAATAGGGGACACACAATGAAAACAACTTGAATAAAACATGCTATGGGTGGAAGGAGACCTTCATGATCAATACTTATCCGAAGTGGAAATTAACCTTTTTGTAATTGTAATGTAAAGGCTCAATTTCTTTGGGGTGGATATATCACTCCAAAATTGGTGCCTGTCACATTGAATAGTTGGGAGAACGAAAGACATCAACAAAACCATTGAAGGGGATGCTATTCATGTGAAATCAATGCTATGGAAATCTCCACATGAGCCTTGATTAATGTAGAAGTTTTTGAACACCACATCAAGTTCTATACGTGAAGAATTAATCACTATATTTTGAGTGGCCACTACTAGCCTCCCTCTCGACCTAAGTGTCTTCCAAATTGTTGAGATGTCAATGATCTACTCGAATTTTAAACTAAAAAATATATATATATATATATATTATTATATATAATATATATATATATATATAATGGTTTCCTATTTAAAAATTATAATAATGAAAATTCCATGCAATCTACTACTTGTAAACTTCTTATCCACTGAAATGTCCTCAGTAAAACATGATAAAATATAATAATAACGTTCATACCCACCTAAAGTTCCTTAAAAAAGGTAATAAAATATAACAATAACATTAATGAAATAAATTCAAATTAATTAAAAAAAATTGTAATAAACTTGGCTATATTCTAAACATAAAAAATAAAACTATTTCCTAAACTTAAAAGTATTAATTAAATGTTAATAAACTTTGATTTATTTAAAAATTTTAAAAATATATATATGTTCATACAAAGACATCTAAAACTTCAGATATTTTACTTAAAAAACCAATCATATTATAATACAGCGATTATTCATAATCCTAGAATTTAATAATCTCATATGTGCAAATAAGAACGGAATTGAAGACTAGTGACTTTTCTTGATCACTAGTTTGTATAGGCATATGCAATTGCATGGATCAGGGGGATTAAGTTTAGAATTCAATATTTGATATTGATCTTGATTAAGAGTGTTTGTTGGGTTTATTAGTTTTCAGAATCAATGTAGGAAAATTATATATTTTGAAAAAATTATTATAATACTATTTTTAAAAGTATTTTATTATAATTTATAAAAAATATTTTTTTTAAATCATTTTTAATTTTATATAAATATATTTTTAATAAAATGTTAATTTGGAAAATATAATTTTTATTAATCTTGATTTTTAAGTAAAAGATTTTGTTCTTGTTTTTCCTGGGAATTGTTTAAATGATTTTTAGTTTAGGTTTTGGTTGAGAGATTCATTCAACTAAATGATTATGTTGTTAAGATAAAATTTATATTTTTAACCAATAATTAATGTATTTATATATTTGTTTAATCTAATGTAAGTGATAAATTTTAATGTGCAATTAAATTTTCAAATTGCTATCAAAACTTGTAGCTCTATAGATAACTCCCTTAAAGGAAAGCCCAGCATAATAAGAGAGTTATTTGCTATCGGATAAGAAAATTATTTTGTATGTAATTTTTGTTGTGAAGGTTTTTTTTTATCTTTTTAATGTGTAAGTGTGGGGAGCATTGAAAATGACAGTTTCGCTCTCTGAAGAGATGTATCTAGCATTTGAATGTACTAGTGAGTACCAAAGCCTCGCGATAAAGTAAGCCTGATCACTGCCTTGGCGGTATGAAGATTGCAATCGTCACAATTTAAATCCTTCTCCACTAATACACATACTATAATGTTGTGCATACTATAATGTTGTGCAGTTTCCCCTCCATGGTATACCGGGAGGGATCCTTTGACTGAAAGCGGGATTACAGATCTGGGAATATGATTGGTGGTAGGAGATCATATGTTAAAGTTGCTGACTAATAATTCGTAGTTAGATCGGTAGACAAGTAACCAACGACAGAGAATTTTTATCGAATTCTAGTAATTGGACCAGGAAATCATGGCCTACAGCGTTAATAATTTATTAACACAACTGACAATATTATCAATGAAGTTGAAGACATAGTCTTGTCCTAAATGAATATTGCTGCCAATGACCGTTGTTGTTTATTCTGTTGCAAGAGTGAGTAGTGCATGAGTGTTTACGAGTTATGTGTACGCTTGTGGCATAAGTTGGACATCATACAGTTGAAAAGCCGTGGACTCATATGAATTGAGTTCCTTTTGTCTTATAGCAATAAAAGCATGGTAAAAATGAAGTTGTTTTGGAGTGTTGTTTATCACTGATACAGGAGAACACAAACCTAGAGGAAGAGAATGTTGATGAGGACCTCATCGTTAGAACGACATTGGAATTGGCAAGGAGATTCTTAAATCTATTAAACTTGGACGGAAGCAATTCCATCTGTATATACATGGAGCTAGTGTATATGTTAAGATGTTGTTCCATTGTTTTAATTGTTGAAGGAGTTGGCATTATGACTAAGACCAATTACGTTTTAAACATTGTAGTAATTCCTATTATTACACCATCAGCAAATTGGTTTAATGGTTGGAGGGATTCAAAGAAGGAATGAAGGGCATGTAAAATTTCAAAATGGATGGATGGTTGTCGAGTTAGTTTGGAAGTTGTGGATTTAAGTAAAGGTCTTTATTTGTTGAAGACGTGAGAGTTGAGGTTATGAGACATTTTTGGATGTTGTTTAGTAATTCACTCTGCAAGATCCATGTTTAGAGTAAAACACGAAAATCCAATGGTCTTCTCGTGAGATTATGTGACATGTTTGGATATTGTTTAGTAATTCACTTTGGGAGATCCATGATTCGTGAGTTTGGGAGTGAAATTCAGGGATCCAATTTCTCGACTACATTTTTTCAATGGTTCTGAGACAACTTGATCGAGCTAGTAGCCTAGAAGATTTTGAATTCTTAACTATGGAGAGTTATAATGTTATAATGGTTGACAAAACCATGTATGCTAAGGACATCCTGGTAGACTAGCGGTTGCCGCTGTTGGGCACCCATGCATTCTAGTGGATGGTTGTTCCTTTATATGGATGTGAACATATTCTTTTGTCATGTTTGACAACAACTAGAATTTGTTGGTTGAGACTGTGACAAGTAGTCATTAAGAGGGGGACCTCAAAAATATAATTCCTACCTATCTTGGTTTCTAAGTAAAAGAGCTTGTTGTTCTTTAAGATTTGTTTAGATGATCCCTAGTTTAGTGTTTAGTTAAGAGATTTACTCAACTAAATGATTGTGTGGTTAAGATAGAATTTCTATCTTTAACTAATGATTGATGTATTTATATATATATTTCATCTAATATAAGTGGTATGTTTTAGTGTTAAATTAGATTTTCAAATCTTTATAATTTTTAAAAGAGAAAATAATTATCATTTTTTATATTATATTTTAAAATCACATGAATTAATCGAGGTCAAAAAAACTTTAGTTTAAATATCACATGTATGTAAAAATATTTCTTATATTTAACTATACATATTTACAATTCCATATAAAATTTAAAAATATAAAACCACTTATTTAAACTTCCATATAAACCTTTACCTAAAAAGCCTAATATCATTGATATATCGGTTTACTAATTTGAAAATGTTCTCTCTCTCTTTGATTAATTAAAATGTAAAATGTTTAATTATTGTATCTAGATCTATTTTAATCTAACATGAAAGAGATGTTATAATGTTTTGTCTTGTCCTATCTTATTCTGTAAACGTTTTGACGTCATCAAATTACAAAAAAACAAAAATAAAAATAAAATAAAATTAAATTAATAATGTGGAAACATTTTTACTAAGTCATAATAAAATAAAAATAATAAAAATAATGTTTAAAAAAAAATCATGATACGGGCTCTTGATATTGAGTCATGGTATGAGAACCTATCTTGATCCATAGTATTCCTATGGAATATAGCCTATTTAAAGAGGAATTAAGGACTTGTATAAATTTTGATGAGTAATACCCATTAATAAGTTTTGATGAGTAATACCCATTAATAAGTTTGCACATTTACAATTTTTCTCCAACTTGTTAAACTATTAAGGAACAAATAAATATTGATAAGTAAGTATATTTGTTATGCAAATTCATTTTTTATGCAACTTTTTCCTTAATATGGATGGTGAGTATGTTATTTGTGCGGGTATAACTATTTCCAACCATTTTAATTTTAAATGGACTTACAATCCTTAATAAAAAATCATATCTAAAATTCACGAAATAAATATAGTAATTGCATCCATAATTTGAAGAATGACATTCTACATCTGGACGAGCGGGGTAAGCAAAGTCCACGCTTCTGAGGTCCACACTTCCTTCTATCTTATCCGTTTTCTCATCCTTCTCATCGTCCGGGTTTATCTCGCTCTCGGTGTCCAGGATGCCAAAGACGGATTTGACTGCATCAGAGGCTTTAGCGATGTCGGTGCTCATATCTCCGGCGTCTCCTATCGCTCTTCCAGTGCTCATCAGAATGAAGAAAACTTGGAAAAGAGCTTTGGAGGTGACTTCTTGTTTTGCCACAAGGTGTCCCCCATACCAGAAGTCCAGAGCGATATTAGCTACAGTGATGCACTGTGATGCTCCCGGGGCACATCCTGCAAACAAAGATTGTTTGATACCTTTTCTACGAGGTCCTTCTTGAGTATTTTCGAAGAGACGGAGAATCTTGTCCTGTGAAGAGAATGCACTAACAGTACGATGGTTAGCAACAGCTTCTGCTGCTAGTTGACTGCCTTTACCTTGAGCTTTGAGAGACTTTTCAGACATGGCCTTAAGTAGAACCTTTTTGGTGTAGTAACATAACACTATGACGGGTTGCACTGCAATTATCACAAGTGAAAGGCGCCATGATAAAATCGAAGCCATCGCGAAGGTTACTATCACTGCGGAAGAAGTTTGTACAAGTAACGCTATACGATCTCTAACCAGGGATAATACAAATAGAACATTCTAATCATCAGAAAACTGTGACACAAATCCCAACACGATCAGAAATATTAAAGCATTTAGGTTAGGTACTTGCCACATTAGCCGCCGTTGCGAGTCTGAAGCAAAGAGCTCCGCTAGAATTCTCATCTTTGTCGAACCACCCAACCTCGAATGCAAAGATCTTGGATAGCATCCGCTCTCGAATTCTTTTTTAAGATATTCCCCCATAGCTGCAAAATTGTAATGCTGCAGCATGTCCACTAACAACGCTACTACTCCCAAGGCCGCAAAAATGGACGAAAAATGGACGAGTATACTTTGATTTTGGATTTGATTTGATGATTGTCTTGAAGAAAAAATACAGTTATAACTTCCCCAAGGAAAAAGGAATAGACAGGTTGAACTGCCCCAGAAGCTAAGTGTCACGCCCCCGTAACTTTTTTCGTTAGACGGGGAGTGCGGCACCACCTTTTGCCGGGTTCGGGCAAAGTGGACTACGCCTCTCACACACTTCCAACACCAATTTATCCCCTTTTAATTAGTGTTATCTCTTTAATCAATTCATGAACATATAATTAACAGCAATATAAACAACACTTTATATTTGTTGTCTTATACTTCGTTCAACACATCAACCATAAACCGCAGAAATTATAAACTCAGCACATAAACACATAACACTGATGCTTTTAGGAGGACGCCAACCCCAACCGAGTTGCGTCCAAACTGTTTTATTACTTTGCCAAAGTTACAGTTACAATGTGCGTGAGCCGCTCGGGCTGCACGACTTTTACCACAGGCCACGACCTTTACGATCGTTGGGTCGTCGGCACTCCGTGCGCTGTTGCCCAACCGATCTTACAATGGGTCTCTCGGCCACTTAACCTCTTACGACCGAATTACAGCACCTTACCACAGGCCTACGATCATCCAACCTGCTTCCGCCTATGACTGCGCGCCCTGTCGGCGCCCTGCCAAGATCGGCGAGGTAACCCTATCTCCATTCGGCCAACCGACCTCTACCGCAGCTGTTCTGCGTTCCACCGACCTCTGCTCCACTTCGACCGAGTTTACTTGTCACATCTCGCACTGTGGCTCCTTTGCGACCTCGTTCGAAGACTTGGATCGTTGAGTGATCGTTTGTGATCGCTTTCTTCATGATCCCTCCTTGCAAATGCGCCTCCAATTTATATGGATCCACCGCCAAGTTAGGAGGGGCGTCGGCTTGCCAAGCCGACCCCCGAATTCGTTTGATTAACTCGTTCGACGCCCCTAAGCCGACCCGATCAACTTGAACCGTCGCGTGTCGTGTCTCTTTGTGGGTCGGCCTTTGTGCACGAAGCCGCCCACACAATGAGACTATAAGCTTTCGCCCATCCACTTCATTTCACTAACTCGCATGCGCTCGTCCCGTTCGCAATTACTGTCGTTCGGTTGATGACTTGCCCACCGTGTCGTTCCATTCCATGTATGTGCGCACCCACACTTAGTTTGTTTGTTGTCGTGTCCGCCACCCGTTCGTTCCACCATTCGTTCGAACTGTCGAACGACCCGGGCCTGTGTGCCTTTGTTCGTTCAGGCGTTCGGGCGGGTGGGCGCACTGTCGTGTCGCCGCCGCCATCGTTCCTCCGATCACCCGCTTTGCCCACTGTTCGTTCGGACGCCCGTCTCCACGTTCGCCCTGCTGCCCGTGTGCCACCTCCGTCGCACCGGTTAAGTCATTTGTGTGCCAAGCCTTCAAACGGATCATCGGGTGGGAGGTCGTTCAGCCTTCGTTCGGGTCGCCCGTCATCGTGCGGAGCGCCCGGTCCTCAGGGCGTTACATCCTCCCCCACCTTATTCCGTTGTCGTCCCGACAACCTCCATACCATCGTGCCCCCTTCGGTCCTCCCTACCAAGTTGCCCTTCCGTTTCGTAATCCTGTGCACGTTGTGGAAGTATGTATCCCATACTACATCAAGTCAGAATTTAGACATCGACTTGGCTTCTCAATGCTTTAGACCTCCAAGTCACCATGTATGGACCCCGGCGTAAGTGCTGCACATATGTGTGAACACCTACAATTTTGGTCCCGGCTCAGGTTCGTGGGAACCCCACTTCTCTGCTGCACATAGGACCAACCTGCCCAATCGCCTTACGGGCTCACTGCCTTGAGCAGCCAACGGTGAGCCCGGGCTCCTGTTTCATTTAAGCGAGCCTCAACGGAGGTGAGTCTGGTGGCTCACCCTCGTCCATCAACTCGGTCCATCTGTCTGGACCTTCCATCTCCAACTGCCGGAGGTACTCTCTCCGAGTATCCCTCCATATTTTTAACCTTGTCTCTATATCGGGTCAATGCCGCGTCGTCGAACCTGTGCAACCAGATCTCATCTCCCCGTTCTGTCCTTAAACTTTTACTTGTTCTCGGTGTGGCTCCCGATCTCCCACTCGGATATTCGGTCTCGCCCACACTCCATTTCTTTCGTCCCTGCTTTCTACTAACTCCAGTGGTCTTGACAGATTTCTGATCCTATCCGAAAGTGACTGAATTGTCGGGTCCTGCCCTGTGGTTAGTTTTCTCACTCCCAAGGGACATACTTTCCTCATGTGAGGTCCTCCACAATGCCAGCATCTCATGAGCCTTTCCGTTTCGACCCCACCTTGTTTATCCGAAGAACTCATTCTCAGACCCGCTTGTTTTGCCTCAAGCTTCTCCATCGCCAAATTCTGACCAACCTCGTGAGATGTTTCACCAACCAAGCCTCTGGAGTCATCGGTCCGTTTGTTCTCACTATCCCGAACTCCCAGCCTGTTGTCATGGTCGAGCTCCTGCCGCCCGATTATCATCTCCTTCTCAAGGAGTCTCCTCCTTATTTCCTCCTCAACCCGTTCGATTTCGGTCTCCACCCTGGATTTCCCTTCTTGCAATCGAGCTCTCTCATCGAAGATCCCCTGGAGGTCTGACTTCATCAAGTCATCATTGTTGAGTTTGAGCGCATCTTCGCACCATTTCCCAAGCTCAGCCAATTCTTTTCCAAGCCTCGAACAGTTTTCCTGAACTCGCACGACTTCGGCTTGTAACTCGGCCCAACTTGCGTCCCATTCGTTTATGTGTCTTTGTGTTTCGGTTGCACCATGGTCGCCATCAGCCTTGCTGTCAACCTGCTCTATCATCACACGGTGACCCGCCCTCTGTCTGGCAAACTCACCATCAAGTCTTCTTGTTTGACCGTTCGAGCCTTCGCGAACACTCGTTTCGACCGGTTCTAACACTTCGTGTCGGGGAATTCCACTCGCACCGAGGTCACCATCGTTCATCCTCCGGCTGCTGTCCAACTCCCTTAATGTCCTGTGGGTGTCTACCCCGACCCGGGCAGATTCATCCTCCATCCTTCTCGCTTGGCCGCCCAAGCTTTCATGGGCACCCGTTTCGTTTGACTCCCCCTGAGCCACGGCACCCATCGTCGTTTCTCGTACCATTTCCTGTTTCAACCGCTCACCCGGTCTGCTGACCCGACCTACACCCTGTCGTTCGTCCCTTCATTCGACCGTTGTCTGGTCTGCTGAACGACCCGACCTACGCACTGTTCGTTCAATCTCTCGTTTCGTTCGCCCGTTCACTGTTGAACGAACCGAACCTGCGCCCTGTCACCTGCTTGTCCAAACCTTCGTTTGGCTCACCCGACCGTCACCTGTTTTCACTTTGTGTATTCCTCGACCGATTCTCAACCGATATCCGCACCTGTTAACCACTTGAACAACCTGTTCACCAGTTTCGACCGTGCTCCACGCTTCCGTCCACAGGCTAAACCCACTCTGATACCATCTGTCACGCCCCCGTAACCTTTTTCGTTAGACGGGGAGTTCGGCACCACCTTTTTCCGGGTTCAGGCAAAGTGGACTACGCCTCTCACACAGTTCCAACACCAATTTATCCCCTTTTAATTAGTGTTATCTCTTTAATCAATTCATGAACATATAATTAACAGCAATATAAACAGCACTTTATATTTGTTGTCTTATACTTCGTTCAACACATCAACCATAAACCGCAGCAATTATAAACTCAGCACATAAACACATAACACCGATGCTTTTAGGAGGACGCCAACCCCAACCGAGTTGCGTCCAAACTGTTTTATTACTTTGCCAAAGTTATAGTTACAATGTGCGTGAGCCGCTCGGGCTGCACGACTTTTACCACAGGCCACGACCTTTATGATCGTTGGGTCGTCGGCACTCCGTGCGCTGTTGCCCAACCAATCTTACAATGGGTCTCTCGGCCACTTAACCTCTTACGACCGAATTACAACACCTTACCACAGGCCTGCGATCATCCAACCTGTTTCCGCCTATGACTGCGCGCCCTGTCGGCGCCCTGCCAAGATCGGTGAGGTAACCCTGTCTCCGTTCGGCTAAACGACCTCTACCGCAGCTGTTCTGCGTTCCACCGACCTCTGCTCCACTTCGACCGTGTTTACTTGTCACATCTCGCACTGTGGCTCCTTTGCTACCTCGTTTGAAGACTTGGATCGTTGAGTGATCGTTTGTGATCGCTTGCTTGATGATCCCTCCTTGCAAATGCGCCTCCAATTTATATGGATCCACCGCCAAGTTAGGAGGGGCATTGGCTTGCCAAGCCAACCCCCGAATTCGTTTGATTAACTCATTCGATGCCCCTAAGCCGACCCGATCAACTTGAACCGTCGCATGTCGTGTCTCTTTGTGGGTCGGCCTTTGTGCACGAAGCCGCCCACACAATGAGACTATAAGCTTTCGCCCATCCACTTCATTTATCTAACTCGCATGCGCTCGTCCCGTTTGCAATTACTGTCATTTGGTTGATGACTTGCCCACCCTGTCGTTCCATTCCATGTATGTGCGCACCCACACTTAGTTTGTTTGCTGTCGTGTCCGGCACCCGTTCGTTCCACCATTCGTTCAAACTGTCGAACGACCCAGGCCTGTGCGCCTTTGTTCGTTCAGGCGTTCGGGCGGGTGGGCGCACTGTCGTGTCGCCGCCGCCATCGTTCCTCCGATCACCCGCTTTGCCCACTGTTCGTTCGAATGCCCGTCTCCACGTTCGCCCTGCTGCCCGTGTGCCACCTCCGTCGCACCGGTTAAGTCATTTGTGTGCCAAGCCTTCAAACGGATCGTCGGGTGGGAGGTCGTTCAACCTTCGTTCGGGTCACCCGTCATCGTGCGGAGCGCCCGGTCCTTAGGGCGTTACACTAAGGCTCCCGCACAGCCTAATAGAGCATGCTTCCCTTCCGGAGTATTTAAAAGAAGCAGTCTACGGAATGAAGCGGCTGACGGAAGCTTCTGTTCAACTATCAATTCTTGCTGAACTGATGCAGACATGTTCGAACTCGATCTACTATAGATGCTAGAGGTCCTTGCTCTCAATGACTGGTCTAGCACAGTGGAGCCTTCCAATCGCTCATCTGGCTTATCTGCTGCGGCCTCTTGCAGCTGAACCAAAGTAGCATATGCTCCGTGGGGTCTATATCAGATCTTCATGCGTACCTGTGTAGATCACATGACCATTTTGAACCACAGCAATCATGTCTGCGTTGCGGATTGTGGAGAGGCGATGAACGACTATAAGTGTTGTACGTCTGACTGAAGCTTGCTCTAGAGCATCCTGAACAATCTTCTCCAACTCTGCGTCTAGAGCACTCATGGCCTCATGTAGAAGAAGTAGACGTGGATCCTTGAGCATAACTCCTGCAATAGCTATACGTTGCTTTTTCCTTCGGGACATCTGGACTCCGCGCTCACCCACCTGTATTTACCCAAATGAAAGGAAATTCAAATTGACTGCACTTGCCAGAAATGGAAGATGAGAAAGAGATAAATTTTAGGTGTATGTCATAACTGTTTGGTAGTTTACTGATGAAATTGTGAGCATTGGAAGCTTTGGCAACAACAATAACCTTATCCATGCTGGCTCCATCCTTCCCAAATAGAATGCTCCCCTTGATTGATGTAGCAAAGTGTGCAGGTCCTTGACTTACTAGTCCAATATTCGAAAGAAACCATTTCAATTGTAGCGTTTTAGTGTTCATTCTATCCAACAAAATTTCTCTAGTGAGTGGATCATAGAACCTCTTTATCAATGCCACAACCATAGACTTGCTTAACCCACTTTGTTACGCCTCTACACTCGCTGTACTCTTCCAACCACACTATAGGAGGTGCTGCACCATCGACCACTTTTTTTTCACCAATACTCACAGTCATGGACTACGCCTTACTTCTATAGTTTGTTTATTTTTCTCTTCTACCAAGTACTTTCATTCATTATAACACAACATTAACATAAATGCACAACAATATAACTAGGAGGGGCGACTCCCTGTAATGAGTCTGCCCATAATAATAATAATAACAGTTTACAATATACAAGTTCAATTCTGAGGAACCCCCATATTTACACTTAGACTATTTTTACATTCGCCAGCAAAACGCATTCAGCAAACTCGTCGACATGCCCACACGGTCGTCCAAATGACTCTGCCCAACTTCGCGTTTGCCTCCGCACATTCACCCGAACATGTTTCGTTCAACTCGTCGAACTCGTCGAACTCGTCGGGTGCTCCCACCGAACGCCCAACTTGCCTAGTCTCCACTGGTGAGTCGTTCACCGTGCACCCATTCAAGACTTCACCCGAACCACCATTCACCAACTCGTGTTGTTCAGCTGAACATGTTTCGTTCAACTCGTCGAACTCGTCGAGTGCTCCCACCGAACGCCCAACTTGCCTAGTCTCCACTGGTGAGTCGTTCACCGTGCACCCATTCAAGACTTCACCCGAACCACCATTCACCAACTCGTGTTGTTCAGCCAGACGCCCGCCCTACCGCACCCTTGAACGACTCCTCGAACAACCATTCGAACAAACAACCTCTCGAACCCTCAAATGATCCAACCCAAATGCCTTCACACGATCGTGCACGAATGCCCTCGCACGACTTCCTGATCGATGCCCTCACACGATTTCCTGAACGATGCCCTCGCATGATTTTCTAAACTATGCCCTCACACGATTTTTTGCATGACGCCTTCGAACGACGGCTTCGAACGATCTTCTACACGAACACCCTCAAACGACCTTCTACATGAATGCCTTTGAACGACCTGTTTCAGCTCGGGTGCTTCGGCCTTGCACTCATCCACCTACACCTTCGCCCGATTTCAAACCAACTCACACTTCTTCGCTTCATCCATCCTTGAATGCTCCAAACTTGTGCATTCCAACTTGATGCCAAAATGACTCCCCACACCATCTTGTTTATACACATCGTTGCCTATGAAAGGTCAAGTCAGCTCGCCAAACTGACCCTTCGTTCAACCCATGTTTTAACTCTCTTTCACATCATCTTAACCACTAGGCACCCCCACCTAGGACCACCTACCATTATAAACCTACGCTCCTCCTCCACACTTGGCCAATTTCACATATAGCCTCATGCATTTAGCTCTGTAGCTCATGGGCGTTACATACTCCCCCACTTGAAATCATAGTTGTCCTCGACAATGTCTCATCCCAACAAGCATCTGTCACCAAGATATCCATACCAAGGCATATAAACCACTGGTATGACCTTCATATATCGAAAAGTCTTCTCGACCCATGATGATTAGCCACATCCGCTGCAATCTCCACATGCTTTTCCCACCATGGAAGGTTGGTCCCTCCATCTCAAGCTACATGCTTCCTACAACATATTGTGTCGACTCCATCATGTATCGTCATAATGTGAAATGCTACGATGATACTCCAACGATATGCTAACACCTCTGTACACTGCTTGAGCCCCATGATTTGAACTAGTCAGGTAGCTAATCCAACTGTTGCGCTCAAATCATGAGAATGCACATTCTAATGCCATCATTAGTTGTTTCTCAGACTCTTGTCACAACATCAACTCGATCAAGAATCCATCTCCATCTAAGTAAGCCATGACCAAGTCGAAGAGGTAGTCTTCATCTCATCTGCAACATGTTGTCCATGATGTTGGGTATCAATGTACTGCATGAAATCAACCGCATCTATCCCAACATCATCATCCATATGTGTAAAATCCATCTCCTCAATATGAATAGATCCTTTCATCAAACCCGATTCTCGATGTGCCACATCCAGGGTCATGAAGCAACCTCCATCATATCTTCAATGTACCATCGCTCAAGTCTGCAACAAAAACAAGTATACACCTGTCTCATCATCCATGTATCCAAAGTGGTTAAGTCTTGGCTCAACCCATGCTCAAGTGTTGCCACCAAGGCATCATCGTCGTTGCAACTCCATCACTCCAAAGTGTCTCATATCGATCCTCCACATCAAGTCGCTCTCTCAAGTATACCCATACATGTACTCAAAAGTATGCACCCCATCCTGCATCAAAGTCCGTGACCTCATCTCCTCAATGCATCAGATCCTCTAAATCCACCATAATATGAAGTCTCTAAAAGTCACAACCTTATGTCATCATGAGCTCCATGATTCATCTCCAACCAACATCCTAGCAAGCACACATGTCTCGACCCAAAGGTCTCTGCAAGATGCCTCACATCTCCATGTAGTAGGTATGCTCCATAGTCTGCTCACAAATCCAACCAAGTCCATGGCTGTGTTGTACAAGAGTGCACAACATCCCCATCAACTCAAGTAAAACATCTCCATGTCACATCAGTAAATCCACCCACATAACATCCCTGCCTTGGCACTCCTCATTGGATGCCCATAAGTGACACCTCTACAAGTGCTCTTGCATATGTCCCTGCATAAGACTACCATGCTCCATGTCTCTAACCTGATATCCATGACTTAAGTTGCCCATGTTGTCCAACTAAGTAGACCCATCACAACAATTGGTTATCCTCATCCAAGCCTGCAAATCCTAGCCTAGTGAACTCAGTCACCAAACCATATCATCATCTCATGAGTCTCTTCCACCATGGCTCCCCCACTGAAGGTTCCACCAAGACTTCCTCTTGGTCTCAGCGATAAGAAGTCCATCCAAGTATCACCATACTCATGTGTGTGCCTTCCTCCAATCTATCCATGAGTCATGCCAGGCACTTAGCCAATTTCTCCATGTGGCTAAAGCATGAACCATTCTTCCATAATTATCATCATGTTCCTCACTTGTCATGGGCTTTTGTACCTACTACCATAAGGTCATAAACAACCCCAACAAGTCGTGCAACAGTCAATGATTCTTGTTTTTCCATACAAGGTCTCATCTTAGACATCCATGGTAAGATCCTCCCTTGCATCGACAAACTAATTTTGCTCTTCCCTGCATACAGCTCATCTTCCAAAAGTCTCATTGAAATACAAGTATCAATAGTACTTACTTCATCATGAGGCTCCTCCATGTGAGTTTCCTCATCCACCAATGTCTGCAAACTACACGATACTAGTCCAACTTGATCAACTTCAAGTTCATCCTCCATCATTGTCATGCCTGCAACATCCTCATCGGACTCTGCAACTTTCTCGTCAAGTGCACCAATCAAGTATCCATTGACTTCTTTTATCGAACTGAGCTTTCGGACATCTGCCTGATTGTTCCAGTAGTAGTCTTCAAGTTTGTCAATGTAGTCGAGCTCATCCTACTCTATTACAATGACCTTCTTACCAAGAAAGTCCTCCTTCTATGTATACTACCATTCTGTATACTCGTATTGGTTCTTGAGTTTTTCAAGTTCTTCCTTTACCTTCACATAGCCCTTCCGCATCCGCATGCTCTCGGCCTTCATCGAAGCTCATTCATAACTCCATGTTTTCATTTGTTCCAATACCTCTTTCAGAAACTTTGCCGCATTATGGCTAGATTCACCTGTCATAACCTGAGGTCCTTCCACCATCTCTGCCATCCACTTTCCTTTGAAACCTGAATCACCTTCTCGATTTCTGAATCAACTCTAATACCCCCTATCACGCCCCTACACTAGCAGTACTCTTCCAACTGCACTATAGGAGGTGCGGCACCATCGACCACTTTATTTTCACCAATACTCACAGTCATGGACTATGCCTTACTTCTATAGTTAGCTTTTTTTCTCTTTTACCAAGTACTTTTATTCATTATAACACAACAGTTAAACATTCATCAACATTAACATAAATGCACAACAGTATAACTGAGAGGGGCAACTCCCTGTAATGAGTCTACCCATAATAATAATAATAATAGTTTACAATATATAAGTTCAATCCTAAGGAAACCCCAGATTTAGACTTAGAATATTTTTACATTCACCAGCATAATGCGTTCAACTAGCTTGTCGGCACGCCCACATGGTCGTTCGAACAACTCTGCCCAACTCCTCATTTGCCTTTGCACATTCACCTGAACACGTTTCGTTCAACTTGTCCAAATCATCCAACTCGTCGAACTCGTCAGGCGCTCCCAACAAATGCCCAACTCACCAAGTCTCCACTGGCGAGTCATTCACCATGCACCCATTCAAGACTTCACCTGAACCGCCATTCACCAACTCATGTCATTCAGGCAGATGCCCTACCATGCCCTCGAATGACTCCCCAAACGACCATTCAAACATATGCCCTATTGTGCCCTCGAACAACCGTTTGAATGGACACCCTGCTGCACCGTCGAACGTCTGTTTGAATGGACACCCTACCATGCCCACGAACGACCTCAAACGATCCTGCCCGAATGCCCTTGCACGATCCTGCAGAAATGCCCTCGCACGATTTGCTAAATGATGTCCTTGCACGATTTCCTGAACGATGCCCTCACGTGATTTTATGAATGATGCCCTCACATGACTTTCTGAATGACACCCTCGCATGATTTTCTGCAGGATGCCTTCAAACGACTTCCTGCATGACACCTTCGAACAACCTTCTGCATGAAGGCCCTCGAATGACCTTCCACACGAACACCCTCGAACGACCTTCTGCACGAACATCATCGAATGACCTTTTGCACGAATGCCTTTAAATGACCTGTTTCGGCTCGGGTGATTCGGCCCTGCACTCATCCGCCTACACCTTCACCTAGATTTCAGACTAGCTCACACTTTTTCCCTTCGTCCTTCCTTGAATGCTCTAAACTTGTTTGTTTCTCCTTAATGCCAAAACGACTCCCCATGCCATCATATTTATACACATCGCTACCTATGAAAGGTCAAGTCGGCTCGCCCAGCCGACCCTTCATTCAACCCATGTTTTAACTCTTTTTCACATCAGCTTAACCATTGGGCGCCCCTACCTGGGACCGCCTACCATTATAAACTTATGCTCCTCCTCCACACTTAGCCCATTTCGCATATAGCCCCGTGCGTTCAGCTCTGCAGCTCATGGGCGTTACACGCTTCCTCCCACCAACGCAACGGTCTTGCTTGATGGAATAGTGAGATAGAAATTGTGAAATGTCTTGGACTCTGGTCGAGATGGATATGTGAACTCAACTTTTCTAAATTTAGTTTCACCGCTAACCTCCTACAATATCTCTCCTTTTCGATTTTCCCAATCAATGATCGGTTCTCTATCAATCATCTCAAATATGTTTTTACCAGTAGCACGTGCTTCTGAAAAGTATCTTATATTAGGAAGCGCAGTCCCGAGAGATTTGCAAACAATCCAGTGATTCCAAAAATGATGATTGAACTTAACAAAATGCATTAAATTTTTTGTTCTTGTATCAATTATAGAAATAACTGTGAAGGAGAGAAATGGATAGGGAGAAAGCTTACAAGCCACCCATAAGTATGAGAGCTAAAGTGACGAAAATCCTTCCTCTACTAGCCCCATGATACATAACCAATGTGCTACCTTACCAAGCATTGAAGGCCCAAATACCGAAGGTCACTGGTATGCTACCTACTACGAAGCCTTTGATAAGGCCTTGTTTAAGGCCAAGCTTTACAGTTAAGTTAAGTGCATCGGAGAACTTGGTCATTGTCTTGTCCTCCAACAAAAACAAAGAATGTCCTAGTGGATGAAAGAGGTTGCTATATTTTTTCTCTACATTGGATGGGGGGTTCAATTCATTTCTATATTCCCAAATCAAGGGTGGTGCATGTGTGATGGGATAATTTTTTTAACTTATTATCACATCTATAAGGTTTCTAACCAGTGTTCATAAGTAAATGGAATCTTTATGCTGAAAATATTAATTCCAATCTTCATGTTTTTGGTACCTCCTATGGGGTGGTAATTTTTATTATAAATATCCTCAGAGGATTCCATCCACAAATCCAAAGTTTATAGTTGATTGTTATTTGTCATCACCATTTAGTTATTTCTCTTTTTTCTTCAATTCTTGGTCATATGTATAGAATTGATTTTGTGCTTGATCACATTATATATGATATTTTGGAGGAACATGTTCCTATAGGAGGCATATTAGGATGCATACGTAAGGGTTTCTATAACATAATAAATAATTCTCTTTCATTTTAATTTGTAGGAATTTACAGGGTAAGTTCCTCAGACAAAACACCAGAAGGACACCGCTCACAAACAGATCACATATCAATACACCAGTATTTTGACGTGGCTAAAACCCTCAGAGAGGGAAACAGTCCACGGCCTGCGCCAACGTGGCTACTACAGGCAATTTATTAATAAAAGAATGAAAATTTACATAAGCTTCTCTAATGCACGGTGAACCTACAAATGACCCTCCATGCGCTTTAAATAGAATTCATGGACCAATCGGGTGTCAAGCCACGGATCAAGTGTCGGTAATACCGAGGAGA
>APFE030426242.1:120531-151388 GCA_000404065.3 Pinus taeda | reverse complement strand
TAAAGAAACACACTTTACCTAACTCTATACCTAACTCTATACTAGACCAAGTTGAACTTAACTATTTCCTATGTGTCGGAATATCCTAACATAATTAAGTGTTACTTAAGATTATTTGGGGCTATCACTTCCTTGGTAGCTGAACAAATGTATTTTTTACCCAACTTTGAATTCATAACACATAAATTCACCACTGAAGTTGAATAAAATACTTTTCACTAACACATTGATGACTTCATTATGATAGGATCCTTTAATTATGAATCTATATCCTCATCTTCAATAGTAATATAGAGTAAAATAAGAATAAATATTGCTGAGAGTGTTGGAGCAGAAGGAAACTATAATATCTCATCTTATATGCGTTAGTACAATACTAGGTTTCCATACCTTGGGATTTTATGTTCATAATCATGTTATTGTTTCTTTTAGTTCTCTAGAAAAAATCCTTTATCAATCTATATTTCTTCAATGGATACAATATAATCATCTTAATGAATTATATGGTTTTAATATACTCTTATCTTCAGCATACATTGTTTAAACATTCAATGTAGGTAAGAGTATATGCTTACCTGATTGGTTAACTTCTATTAGTGATAATAATTAATTAATTTTCCTTGACAATAAATCTTAGAGAATTTTCGATTCATCATGCTATTGCACTAGGTTTACATACAATTACACTTATCCTAGTTAAAAGTAATTCAAATGCCCATAGCTCCAAGAAAATGCCAAATAAGAAATATTTTGGTTATAATTTTCCTTGGCATGGTCTAGGATAGGTGGAACATGAAATATATAATTCTAGGATGCATTTATTTTTATCTATTTCATGTTGGGTGTAGGGCCTGATTATCTTCTATACTTAAAGGTATCACCGCATTAGACCCTAGTTTGTAAAATTGCCTTGTAAAATGTTTTAATTTCGTAGTCAATTTGGATTGTTCATTAGGCGGAGATTTGACAGTATAAGTTATGTTTAATATAGGATTTTTTTTTCCCTAGAAGGTAGCCCCTCGCTATATATGAGGGAATTGTATTGCACCTATGTAGATCTGTGTTCTAAGTGAGAAATAGATAGGAGATTGTGTGACAGAGAAGAGGGAATTATAGCGGATCTACAATAGGTTGTATCTCTTCAGTTTGCTGGTTAATATAAAATGAAGGATTGGTCGTTTCTCCAATTGGGTGAACCACATATATATGTGTGTCTCTTGTTTTATGTACTTTCTGTTTTATATTTCTACAATATATTTTATGTGTTCCATTGCCCTGTAATATATAATTTTCTAACATTTCTTATATGTTGAGTAATATTGGATGTGTTACATTCTATTGGCATTGCAAGCATATAAAGTTATGGCAAGGTCATGTAGTGCAATTTAATAAGTATTCCACTTGTTTAATGGGATGGTAAATAAATCATATATGATTAAATTATTCACAACTTATTAAAGGATGCAATCCTTTCAATATGAACACTTACCTATTTGGGCATGGATGTTTTTATTGAAGCATATTGTTTGGGATATTGAATTTATTATCCTAATTTCACAATGTAGATATTGGCAGGAACTAATAAAAAGTATCATATGGGTCCATAAACACAAACCTTTAGGTAATTTAGTTCTATGGAGTGACATGCTAGTATCTCTTTCCATTATTCAAAAACAATTAGTTGGATTAGTTCAACTTTTTGTAGGTTATATATTTACGCTTGCAACCTTTTTTATTTCTTCTACATTAGGTAAGTTTTGTTAATTCTTCCTCACCAATTTCATTAGTGAATGGGATATCATTATATCAATGAAAATTAACAACAAATAAACAAATAAAATTTAGTTAACATAATATTTTTCCGTCTAAAATATAATTTATATTTTAATTATTCGTAGGTAATAATAAAGAATGAACTATTATGGTGAGAAAGAGCCTCATTTAGAGAGTGAAGAAGAGACAAGAATTGAACAGAAATATCATTTCATTTTCAATATTTGGAGGAAGAAAGAAAGTCATCATTATATGACAAATAGAAAAATCATAAAACTACATTAGTGCATCTAAACATCTCCATTGACATTGTTTTTCAAATAGAATAAGTAGATCCAACTCTCAGGACTTTAGATTGCAAAAATGGATGCTCCATGAGATGGTGCATGCATATTTATTTCCCAAGGTAACAATATTGAGGTTGATAAAAAGAAAAAATAAAGTTATTGAAGTGTATTCAGTAATGGAAGAGTACCCCTATTCCTATATAAGGATAGAAATAATATATTCCATCATTATTTGGTGTACACATTTTGACTATGATATCAATAAATATTGTAAGGTAGAGTATTTTGGTGGCCTACAGGGCTCATATCCTTTAGTTCATAAGTTCAAACCTTATCTCCTTTAGAAGAAACATAAGAACCATTTCGTTATGGAAAGGATTGTTACCTCAATTATTGTTTCATAATTGAATGAGAATGGAGGAAAATATACCATCAATGCATGAAATATTCATTTTCATATTGCATGTGATAGGTAGATAACATGGATTCAACCCACATCTCCTCCTTGGCAAAGAGAATTTTTACCATACTAGCATTACATACATATGTTTATACATATATAACATAATATGAACAATACATATACATTAAATCCCATTGGTAAGTAGATACCATTTATTGATGGTCCAATTATTTATTTGACCATGGATATGGAAAATGCCTACTCCTAGGTCCTAAAGGAAAAGGCCGTTTAGAATAACTATAAATCACTTTGGGAAGGGGTGGGGATTTTGAGCCTAAAACATCTATAAAAAAATTAATATATGAAATAATTAATTGTAATTGCAAAAATGATTGATCTCATCCATAATGATGCTCTCAAAACTACAATATATTTGCTACTTTACTAATCAGTAGGAGCGGCAAGTGCAACAAGAACAACAATCACCAATCAACAATCACTAGTAAAAAAATAAATAGAAATTAATGCAAACATAGCCAATTGGAAAGAAATAATTATTATTGTGATGTTATAAGCTCCTAACATATTTGATAGATTATACCATCTTATCCCCAATTTTAAATTCTAATCAAATGGACCATGGAAATGATTTTACCATAACTTGATCAATTTTTTCAAACATTTTCAATTATATATGAGTGTGATAGGAGAGGGAAGTTCATTTATTTTCTCCAAATAATGATAAAAATCGTCATATGTGATATGTATGGTTGGTATCAACCCTACTTTATTCTTATAGTTATGAATTATCTGAAGGGGTAAAATAGAAAGTGTCCTTGAAAGTGATGGCTGAGTAGTTGATGGATCCAATATTGAATCATAGTGGAGTAAAAAAAAATACCAAATATTTGAATCCCTCTCTCTCATAAGGTTTGCCAACAATATAATTTATTAGTCGAATCCAATACAAAAAAAGAGAATAACTCAAATTTATATAGTCAATCTACAAGGTTCTAGTTGGAAAGAGAGTATTTTCAAATATTTTTATATTGTACATATGGGAGATGGATGTAATGAAATTAAATAAATTTGTATTTTATTTGGTTTGATATGTTTTTTCTTACATATCCATCACTAGGTGCCCATGTGTCATCTACACCTCCAAAACACAAATACATCAGCACTAAAATAAAATAACCAATACTTAGGAAGATTAGGTGAATAGCGAAAAATTATGGTCATTTTATTTCTATATTTCCATACATTTCCAAACAATGGAAAATATTGTTGTAAATTTTTGGGTTATATGAGTACATGATAAATAACTCCAAGACCTAAAACCATACAATCAACTGTGTGAATTATTCAAAATACAAAATATGGAAATGTGTCCATGGTTTCCCCACAAGGAAAAAATCCACATCCTAGAGTTCTTAGAAATAGAAGGATAATCAATCCTTGTTCATACATAATATTTTTTGATACAAAAAGAGCCACTTCAAATAAGTTCATTTCTTCGAACTAATCCACTTAATTTGGCACAAGGCATGTGAGCCCCAAGTAGTTTGTCATACAAATTGAAGAGTCAAGAATTGTTGACCCACTAAGTGAAGCCAATGGTTTCTTGATCCGAACCGCCTGAAGATATAGCTCCATGAAAGAATGTTTCCATGGGGTAGGACCTCCTCAAGGAATATATGGTTTTCATTAGGCTTATTTTCAGCCACTGTCCAAGCATGAATACCATCATTTAGGAGAACATTTTTTTGTGTGTGGGGAGTATTAGATTCAAGATATTCCACTACACAAATCTTGTAGGGAATAAAATCATAGGCATGTAAGTTTATAACTAGACAAACTACCCTAGTTTTAACCATTGATGATTTGAGAATTGTCACAAATAACATGAACACATGTAAACGATGTTTATTTGAAAAGCAAGCCCCAAAAATATGCGATTAGAAGAGGCTATAAAATGAGTGTAAATATGTGCACCATCACATTCTTCGACTAATGTATTTTGCATGCTAGCATCATGAAGAGAAAATAGAATAGAACCACTCAATACCTCAACAAATTGTTGAATGTTTTTGTCATTGATGCCAATGTATGTCCATGAATACTCCTAATATCTGCGTGGATTGCATCAGTTGGAACCTCTAAATGAGAAGAACCATAGAGGAAAGGATCGTGATCCTTATACTTCCCATATTGGATGAGGAAAATAGATGTAGAGGACAATAATTATGTTGGTAAGACCATCACCATTTGAAAGTCCTAGTCATGTCAATTCCAAAAGTATGTGGCATGCCACGAGACTCCTCGTAGTTTGAAAAATATACCTCTCAGAAGGTTAAATCCCCCTTCCTATGGTTAAAGTCCCTAAAAGGAGAAGATGTGGCAGTTTAGTGTTGGCTAGCAAATCGATCAAATCATGAGGCCAAAAAGGACCTTCATTGAAGGAATTGATTAAATAATTTTGAGGTCAAAGAAGGTTTATCAAAGTTAAAAAATGATCCAAATTTAAGTTGAGTTTGACGTCACATTTTTGCTCCAAACTTTAAATTTGAATTTGAATTTTCACATTTAAGGTCAACACCCTCCAAGAGTTTAGAACCACTCTAGGGCTAATTGACCCCTCCAATAGCCATCATATCAAGTATAAATATTGGGCATTAACTCTCCACAAAGGTAATGGATAACTTACATATCTATGTAATTTTTCTAGCACTACAAGTAGGTCGAATCTGATCAAGGGTTTTCTTAGAATTATTGTTTTCCTTTTAGTTTTTTTTTTTTTTAATACAACACTTTTTTAGGCTAGAAGGAAGTTTATTTGAAGTCATATTAGTGGTTCATTAACTTCTCTTTATGTGGAAATTCCTCGTTGTTCAAAGGCCACTCTTATGCGGCTACAACAACCATGTTCTAAAATGATGTTTTACCTATGTCTAAGGCCACTCAACCCCTATTTCTGAGGCTCTCTATAAGGTTAAATGTGTAGGGTTAAGCCCTCCTTAAACAAAAATAAAACTGGGCCAGTTATTTGTTATGGATCTAACTCTCATTTGGCCAAATTAAGGGTCTCTTTCTAGTAGAACAAAAGGTTAAGTTTTGGGCCTAAATTTATTTATTAATTTTTGGAGGTTCTTCATTGGAATTTGTGCACTAAGTTGTGACTGTCATATATGTGCTTCAACTCTTAGCCTATTTCTGGCACAAGTCATTGTGACTTATTACAATCTAAGAGATTAATCTGACTGTAATATGTCTATGAAAATTCAAACAAAAATGATCATGGTTGAGGCCTATATTTGCAGTGGATCAGAAAAATACATATCTATACCATGAAGTGGGATATTATGCTTTGTATCTATTTCCTGGAATATTCAATTGTTGGGTAATCCATGTGTGTGTAGATATGGATCATTCTAAGCAGAACAATACCTATCAAATAGGTTTTCTTTCATAAAGAGGGATACTTCTTGTCACATACATGTGTATGGAGTACACATCTAAAGCTAATTAATAATCTAAAAAAAGAATATTTAGTGTTGTCATGAGAAGAGATCTGGTATGCTAATTTTAGGTGAATATTTCTTGCTTCTATTGCATTTTTTCTAGCTTGATTTGTTGAAGAAGGGTAAAAATGTTGTAAGACAAAGTGATGCTTCTACATTAGGGTTGAGAAAGCATATACTTAAATGTTTCTATTTAAGAATTGTGAGTTTATTACCATTTTCTAGTATCATTTTAATATTGGTATAACTGTATTATACTAATGTTGGGATTATGATGTTGGACTATAGTAGCCATGTATTATTGGAAGCACTTATATTGTTATAGTATTCCTACATATTAAAGTGACAATGCACATGATTTTTCTGATTGATTATATCATTATATTAGTGTCGTGAGTCAAAGTTTGTTACTATGATGAACTAGAATGATTTGATGTTGTGTTTAGATTTTCATGTATATATTGAGAAAAGAGAGATTTGGAGATCAAATTGATGTTAAAAGATCCTATGGTTTAGCGGCTTGATGTAATGATGAAGTTATGGTTTTGATTAAGAAGAATTATTACTTCAGTGCTTGACGCTGATAGAATTGATTTAGATGCTGACATGTGGTATTGCAGGAATATTGTTGATGTTATGAGGCTTGTAGTGATGTTTCTATCTTTTCCACTGCTAGGGTTTGTAAGTCCTAGGGAATCTTCACTTTGATCTATGCTGCTACAGGTGAATGACAAGTTGCATACCAGTTAGTGATTTTTGGATTGAAGCAAAGGTTGATAATGGTTTGACATGTGTAAGAGAATATTTTTTGAGTGACTATAAAGGAATTGCTACTATTAAGTGAGTGAGATATTTGAAGCAGAGTGATATGGTCAAAGCATATTAGCATGTATCAATGGTTTGTTGAGTAGTACTAAGGTTTCACAGTATTGCAGAGGTCGTATTGGCTACCGATTATTACTATTATAAATATGTTGAACAGAGAAATGATTATTGACAATGTTTGGTATTGATGTTGAGAATAAGTATATTTGATTATGAAAATGGACTTGAAATACTTAATGCTACTATGATTTTATGTTTTATCATTTCTAATGACCTTATCCTAATGTTGCCGATTAATAAATCCAATAGATTTTTTTGATGTTATTTATTGAGCACATGTAGATCGAGTTTGAAAATTATGAAATGTGGTCTGCTTATTGATTAGGGTCATAGGGTGGTGCAAGGAAAGAGAGTGTATTCTCCTTTAGGTTTGATGTTAAGAATACTTTAGGGTGACAAGTTTGTTTTAGGGCGGGTTGGAGCATGTGCAGGGTGTTGCAACCTCCTTCCAATTTGAGTTGGTAAACCAGGGTGTTGGAGTGTCCCTCAAGCTAGAGCTTGTAAAGAAGGGAATTTGAGCCTCCTTCAGTTTATGATGAAAATCTTAGAATTTGGAGCTTCCTAATTGATGTAAATTTTTTAAGACTTATATTAAAAAGCATTCGATGGTTTTTCTGCAGGAAGGGTTTCTACCTAAAAATACATTATGTATTATCTTGATGTCATGTATTGTTGAATGGTGTTGGTTTTTGTTCATGTGATATGGTGCTGATTCATGTTTTATCTAATGTTAATGTGAATTTAATATTCCAAAGATTAAAATTTAACTGATTGGAAGGAAATACTAATTCACCCCCCTCTCAACATTTGCAGCACAACTCCCATCATATGAAATAGATTTAAAGTCCAATTCTAAAAATGATGAAACAAGAGGATAAAATCAAGATAACTACTACATTAATACTAGGTGTAAAAATCCAACTACATTTGGACAAACAGATTAATAAAAAAATTACAAATAAAGACAACGATTAGAGTATAGAATTCAAATGCATTATAAGGTAACAATTATAGATATTTAGAAAGTTAAAATTGACATAGCTTGAATCATATTACATTGAAATAACCATGAAGGAAAATCAAGGTGGTACCAATGAGTAAAATATCATTGTGATTTGAGACAACATAATAGCAGTAGAAAAATTGTTAAATTACTAGTAGATGTAGAAACTATGATAGATAGGAAATTACAACCTTATAGATAGGATTGGCCAATATGTGAGTATATCATGAAGTCACAAATCATGTGCTTTTGAATCGTCCACCTAAAGAAAAATAGTCACAACGAAAGACAAATAGAGTGAACCAACCCATAGAAATCAAATTCTTTATGTGTAGTTAGGTCATCCATAGCATCAATAGAAACATTCTTTTTATTAGAATTTCCAAGGGATTTAGTAATACAGATCCTCATATATCACTAATCTAAACACTTTTTATCACCTTATATGATCAAATATATAACTTGAGTTCGGGACAGATTTTCATCCATCATCCTTTCAAAAAAGAATTGGATTTCAAATATTTTTTGTTGGAAGAAGTATTTGAAACTACAAAAAACCAAATCAATATAGGTAAATGCATGATACCCGGATCCTACATTTTCAAAGATCATATATTATCCTCAAATCACCCATTGAATAAGATCAATGGAATAATTTTAGGAAAGAAAGTTCACTTTCTCCCCTCCCATTGACAATATTATATTCACAATATCTATTCCATTCAATATTTTTTATTCATTCTCATACTGAACCTTATGAAATACAAGAAAAAAAATGGAATATATTTATTCTCTCTCATCTATCTCTCTGTGTATTCTTACTACTACATCATGGTCTAATACAAATGAGTCTATAAGCAAGGACAATTAGATGTTTTCATAACTCATAGAGCTAAAGAAGATAATTGTAAATTCATTTTCCTTCTATAGCAAGAAGTTATGTATCTCACCATTGGGATCAAAATGTTAATAACTTCTTTTTGTTTCCCCTTTATGTTCTCTTAAAACATATTAATTTCAATCCCCTTCTCACTAGTGTAATCACCAAAGAAAAATTTCCACTACACTCATATGAGAATGTTTAGTACAAACTAACAAAACCATGTATTTGATTTATGTATCAATGTTTTTTTAACAAAGACAAAAATAAGTTTGTTCATAATTCATATTAGAATGGATGTAATTCAATATCTATATCCCTTTCTATTTATATAGGGAAGAAGAGACCATAAAAATTGATCCAACAAAAGATTTAATAAAAACTGAATAGGGAGTTCACTCAACTCAATAAGATGTATTAATTTGGCATAGGAGAGGCCCCCTTTACAAATATCCTTCAAATTTCAATACTATAGTAGTTGGCATATTCACAACCCAATGGGTAATGTTCACTTACTTATTCTACATTTTTCCACTTCTTTGGAATATTGGTATTTTCAAGTGACTAGGTATCTATAATACATTTAATATGCCCACAATTGATGAAGATGTAGTAGACCATGTATTGATCCTATAGTAGTATGATAGAGAAGACTATTATTGAGAAAAATATGGTGGTGTTACCCCTATATTAGGTATGTTACACTATCATAACGAATCTTCTTCCCTAAACCTATCATGCTAAATAGTTATTATCCCTTGAAAAAGGGTTTTTTCCTTCAACAAATGTGGATCATATGATGAGAATGGAATTTGAGCTTTTTTATTCATAGGAAATATTAGCCCTTTATTCAACTTGAACTAATGATTTACACCTTACCATAATGTTACTCTACCACTAAGTTAAAAGGGCTCAACAACATATATTAAAGAGTGGTCATACTATGGCACATGGAAAACACATTAGATGTGCATGATCCATATATATTTATAGATATCAACTTTAGAACATATACTAGTATCTCTTAGATTTACATGAGAGAAGGGTAAGGATGGCTATACTGGAAATTATGAGCTAATATGATATGATGACAATGGAGAAAGTCATTCTTGGGAACAACATTGAAATTACTTGAGTAATTCCATCTATTTTATAGCTCTCTAACTATATTAGGCTTGTGGGATTGGCATGAGAGGTTAGGGATAGTGATATTGGAAGGGAATTCTAGGATGAGATTATATGAAGAAAATGGATATAGGTTATTCCTAAATACGATTTTGAATTAGCTTTGTTCACAAGTGTTATAGCTTATTTTACCAACCTTGAGTCAATAAGAGAGACCTTTGAATTGTTGAACCTGATGCAAAGATTTTCCTCTTGGTTTTTCCTCTTTAGCAGCATAAATTCTTGCAAGACATTTCCATCCTGCGTGTAGACTCTATCATGAAATATACAACCAAGAATTCGAACTCTTGTTGGCCTTTTACTAGGTGAATCTTTGGTGAAAATTTTATATTATTTCATGCCCTATGAGATCAACTCAACCTACTTGTCCATGATTTAGATAGGGGTCAATTATTGGGGAATTTCCTAACTTCTTGATCCATTAGATGTATAGATGCATCCTGCTAGAGAGTGAAAAGTGGCTGTGTAATATAACCCTGTCAAGAGGAGAAGAGTTAGTCGGAATTAGAGAGAGCTATCTTCTATGTTTTTGTGTTGCTAGAGGCTATCCTTGATCTAGGAGGAGACTGAGATTGCAAGTTGAGGAGGAGTGTTCATATGCTAATGGTATATAATATTTATTTTGGCTTGTTAATGTAAAGTTGATTCCTTTACCATCATACTGATTTATCTTGTCTAATTCATGTTATACATTATATTTCGATTAAGTTCATGCTAATGGATTTTATAGGGTATTTGGTTTGATAGATATGTTGTTTGGATGTGTGCATTTTCTTGATATTTGAATGTAAGGAGTGAGAAGTTCTAATGGATGTTTCAAGCTAGAAGCACCAAATAAAATCATATTAAGTTATAAGGTACACTCTATTTCCACACTTTGTAATTTCCCTTTTTGTGTACATGGATTTGGGATTGGTCTAATTACACTTTCTTCCACACCATCTAGTGAATTCTAGGAAAAATCCATGGAGCATTTGCACCTTGAATCATATTTATTTTTAATACAAGAAACTAAGAGTTATAAATAATGAAAGTATGAATCTAATGGAGAATTTGATCCTATTTCATGATGGATAGTGGTAGCATTTTTAACACATTAATGTTGGAAGGGGAAGTGTTGTTTCCAATGACAGATGGTTGAGTAACATGTGAGAATTTATGCTTGGGAGGCAAATAATAGCTAGAAATGGTTTTAGTCACTTTTTAATACCCCCATATGATGATGAGGAAAAGGAAAAATCCACCTAAATATTGGCTCACGTATAATTAGTTAGTTTGTGAGGAAATGACTTATGAAAGTGATGATTAGTAGCTTTTCTGTGAGGATGATTTATCGAACTAACATTGAGACACAACCAAGACTCCTTTCAGAGGCAACAATAGAGAATTTTTTGAAATGGGTGAAATCTTGATGGACCAATGCCACATGAAGGAAAAAGTCCCATGGTTCATGAACTTCTTTTCTCCAGGAAGAATAAATGATGATATTTAAGGAATAATCATTAGATAAATCTATTCCAATAGCCACAGTAAGAAAAATGATGCAGGAATTATCTAGAATGATTGGGCATAAAGCATCTATATGTCAATCTTCAAGTCCCTCATCAAATCCCAAGGCTCAACCTTAGGTAAGTAGTGGAAACTACTAAGATGGAGTATAATATGGGTAGTAGGAATTTATAAAGGATGGATGGAATGAATTGACACTAGAAAGGACATCAACAGTGAAAGCACTATGCTGGGTAAACACTAACACTGAGAAATGTAACATAGAGATAAAATAGGATTATATGCCCTAGTAGTAATGAATACTAGGTGCTACACATGTGAAATCATGGAGTGTTGTAGTTAATGCATTACTATCCTACCTATGGAGGATGTTCACAAGAATTAAGCTGAAAGGAAATGATAGGTGCCTGTACAAGTAGTGGAGCATGTGGTTCAACTTAATGTAAAGTGAAGATCCTTAAAACAATTTGACATGTTGTGAAACCTCCAAAAATAGTGGAATTCCTTTGGAACAGAGACATAGGTTGTTCATGAAAGCTTTCATTTCATTCCATACGGTGGTGGGTAAATACATATAATGAACACAATCCTCATTCAAGCATTTATTTTAAAACCCTAAGTAGATTCCAAGTGATAAGCCATAGGAAGTTGAGGATGACATCAAGTCATCATGCTCCTTGCGCTCTAGGTGACACATGTGCTATAATAACTAGGATAAAGGGTAGGGAACTGCACGGTAAATATATCCTAAAATATGTGGCTTAAGTTTGAATTTCATGCTATAACTCATCTACATGGAGTTAAATTTTCTAGTAATTGTTGGTAAACCATAAGGTTAATCCATCCTCACATATTTTACATATCACTATCACCCATCACACTATGGGAGTTGAACATGGCCTAAATCCTTACCTTATCTCCAAGGAGGGGGGTCCCAAATGCAAGGCTAGTGGTTGTAGTGAATTTATAAGAACATAGTCATACTAGAAGGTGCATTTGGATCGCCCCCTTTTTAAGGAGTGCTAATGGTTTTTGGACATCTTCGTTTGACACTACATTTGGTAGGAAAAACATAGAGCTAATTTGGCACCACCTTCTGTGCGATCGCCAATTTACGACCTTATGTCATCCCCAACCATGTCACCTTGTGTGTGGTTACATCTGTCACTATGAATTTCCCCCTTAGTACCCCTCCTACCACGTGTACATGGTACAGTGGCAAGTGATGATGACATTAACTATAATGTAACATATTGGAACCAATGACACACTACCATGTGTTCCTTTAGAGGAGAGAGAAAGGGCCTCGTCCTTCTCTAGTTTTTCAAAAAAATCCTTTATTAATCTATCTTTGGACCTCTCGACACTTTAACACTGAATGCGAATTTGTGTCACAATTCACATATCACAAGTTTTAAAGATTTTCACCCCTACGAATGTCAATTACCAATTGCAATCTGCTTTGGACCTTGCTGACTGACCAATTCACCGATATATCTTATGGGTGATCACAAATCGTCAATAGTTCTTCATTATGGTGCTACGCTTGAACATTTTGATCATTGATATGGAATATTGACGATCCCTGATCAAAAATTTGCTCCAACCTCCACTGCTCCTCTTTTAAAAACTTCCGATATGCAGGACACTTAGCCTTTTTCCTTTCTGGTCTGGCTTTTGAAGAAATATTTTCTTTTTTTCATAACTTTTGATGATTTAATCCATTTGGAGAGATCTATAGCTCATTGGAAATTTAATTTAGAGCTCTTCATGTTGATTTCATGTGCAAAGTCATTTTACAAGCACTTGACAGGCAAAAATCCTTCCTAGGCTTTGACTGGCTTGATAAGTGACCCTTTTAACATGGAAAACCTTAGGCTATAACACCAAGTGATTCATAGGCTAAACTGACCAAAATGAATAGTGAGAGGCGAACACCACTGATACCTATCATGGGACCCTAACAGGTTTAGTGACAAACAAATATTTTTTCACTGAAATAGACAGTTTTGTATGACTTCCTACAATGTGAATAAGAACCCATGAAACTCAAACTTGTTTTATAAAGAAATAATTTATGAGTGGGATATCCCAATAATAAACCCTAAGACCCAACAAATGTTATATAATTAATGGTGATATTAAATTCTTCAAGAAATAACTTAAATTGTTATCATTTAAAATATGCTACCATAACCATTGAAGCATCCTCCATTATGGGCACACAACCCCCCAAGTGGCCTCCTAGGTGGGTGCAAAATTTTTCGCAATACATGATGAACCCCATAGTGATGAAAATAAAGGGCTTTATGATTCTTTGTGTAGCCTCCAAATCTCTTCAAACGCTATATTTTTTCCATTGGAATACTAGCACACCTTCAAATATTTTCCAAGTGAACATTGTAATTGAAGAAACATAACCTTCAAAAATAAATTATTTGGTAACTTGACAAGCCCTATGGTCACACCAAAAATCCCGTTAAATGACATGTTTTCAAAAATCAGCCCCCTTCTTAATATATTTCCACTCTTACAAGCCAAATTGACAGACACTTCACCCATGGATGCAATAAATAAAACAGATTCAGTTGCTCACTTACATTTAATTCAGAATTGTAGGGTAGGCCCTGATATACTTTGAATATTTATTACCATAGAAAGGTTGACCCTTTATAACTCATTTCAATGCTCAAATGTATATATATACTAATATATATATATATATAATATATATAATTATAATTATATATATATATCCTTTGTCTAACTCATTTAAATTACCTTTTTCTGAGGCATAATCCAGAGAATTTATAGGATAAGGTTGCACAACCACAAGGAAAATCATCTTCTCATACAGTAGGTCTCAATTTATACCTTTCTCTAGGATTGATCTAAGTGCATATCACTAATATCATACTATCAACATACATAATTTGATCCTTTTTTCTCTCTTACGTTGAAATCTTCCACTATAGAATAGAGAAGTATACAACCTTCTAATCTATACAGACCTTTCCAAGTATAACATGTGCTAGATCTATTGTCTTCTGCAATGAATGTAGTCAAACTTGTGTCTTCTTGTTTTCATTATTTTGTCATGAATGTGACCCAGTTCTAGCCTAATTATCCGTTGTGATCAATTTGGAACCTTGTCCACTTAATCTAGGCTACAATTTACATAATAGAAAAGTAGAACCTTCCATGGCTGGTATACAAATGAAAATGAAGAAGCTATCACACCCGATATAGTAGATTATGGTGCCAACAAATATGGAGTAATAATATTACAAATTCTAAATTCCATTTTTCTCATGATGATTCTATATTAAGGTGTAGTGCATTATTTTTAAGACCAACAAGGTGTTATTTCATAATGAAATTCAATGAGGTTGATCCTCTCACTTAAATTTCTTTTAAAGTCAAGCAACTCTTCTCAATGCTTTAGATACCAAGCTAAGCCTACAAAAATCATTACATAAGCTTGTCCCTACATTGTTTGGCATCCATTTAGATAAATTGATGGTTCAAGTTCCTTAGTTCCATTCATTTAATGAAGTCTAATATCTCCTTTGGTTATGAGCCAACCTTTTCCCCTCCAGGGGCATTTGAATTATGATTGATTTTGTTCCAATATTCAAATTTTGGGTTTTGTTTTCTTCAAGTCACTTTACGTTGTGTAACTTAATGGAGAAATTGCAAATGGGGATAACTTCTAATGGGATACACAGGTTCAACAATTAATATTACATGTGCACAATTGATATGAGAGACAATGGGTTCCATGGTATTATGTTGCCAAAATATTATAGGCATTACATGTTGGCACAAAAATTTTACGGTTTCAGGACTTTTTCTAGCCATAAATTATGTTGTCCCTCCTATATTTGATGATGATGATAACCATGATGAAGAACATAGGATGACCAATTCCATAAAAGATTCATTACATTTCCCTTGATGAAAATAAGAAAGAGAATGTACTCCATTTGTTTTCAAGCATAGGACTTCAATAAGTTGACCTGGTAGATATATGGGGTCATTACCAAGAATCATTCTTCAATAATATTGTGGTAAAACCAAAATAATCCTCATCCCTACTTGCTAAAATGAAAGGCAAAATGAGTTGCTTGTTCTAATACCCCTGTGTACTCTAGCGATAATAATGTTGGTATTCCCTTTCCCCCTAAAGTTGTTGGTACCCATCCAAATTTCATCTCAAAGAAAAATGTTATTTTGATAGAGGTGCCAAAAAATATGTATGAACAAAGGAAGGCTTTTCACTACAAACAACACCCATGAACTCTAAATTTACCCAAAATTCGTAAATCACCCTCAGAACTTGATACTAACACTAACAATGCGGGTGTTTCTACTTACTCTTGCAGGTTTGGTAATTATATTAAAAGAAATATAGGTCAAGTGAGTTCCTTAGAAACTTCTAGAGCTGTGGTTAACAAAAATTTATTACTTACTCTCTAAAACATCATCTTATTAATATTGGATTTCAAAAGAGAGGCATAATTAGAGAATCAAATATGAATTTGTATCATCCCCAACCCTCCCTTAAAAAATACAATCCTCGTTGGAGCTATAATCCTCATTCTTTCTCTATAGATAATTCTTAGTGAGATGAGCGTGAGTCAATCTATATACAAATTTTGGAATCAAGGACTAACCAATAGTAGTCATCTATTGCAATAGAATAGGAATGGAAGATAGTTCATTAGATATCTTATTATATGGAATAGATTCCACCCATAAGGCATAAAATATGAAATTCATGATGAAAGAGAGGTAATGTAATGAATTGGATTTATTGTATATGAGAGTTGACTTAGCACTGGTCGAGTCAGTTAGGGGCGCCTTCCCAAACTTGTGGAGAGGAAGTATATAGGGGCTTCATGATTATAGATTTTACATTGAGTATGATATTATTCATCGGGCATATTTTTTTAAATCAATACCTATATCTTCAATTTCAAGGAACTCACATAATTCTTTAAATGGTGCTACATCAATAGAAGAGAACCCGCCTTATAAGAAGTCGGTCCGTGGTTCGATTCCATTGTTCCCTAATAGGAATTAATCGATGATATTGTAGTTTATTTAATTAAATAATTTTTATATTCATTTATTTTAATACTGAAATATTTTTCTAGATTGATTGTTTTATATCTCTCTATAGAGACAAAAGTGATATTGTATTGTATTTAAATAAAGAAAATTATTGTCTCTAGAGAGACAATAGCTAGGGTTAAAGACATATTGTCTCTATAAAGACAATAAGTCTTTACTCCAATCTATCTTCTCTCAAGAGACAAAAATGAAAGAAATGTCTCGTGAGAGACAATATTGTTTGTGTTATATATTGTGTTTATAAAGATTTTATTAAGACGATAATTTGAGACACTCACTTAAAGACAATACACAAGTTTTTTTTGGTCTCAAGTGAAGTCAATTCACCCAAAAATTGTCTCAAATATTGTCTTAAATCCCCCTTTGTGTTGTAGTTATCCATGATAGATAACCAATCTACTAACATACCAAGCATTGAAGGCTCAGATACAGAAGGCAAGGCGATTTCTACACTAGCTACCAAGGTTTCAACTAAAACTAGGTCACACCGATCTTGATCTTTCATTACTAAGCAATAGAACTCAACAAGTACTTGGAAATAAAATAAATAAAGTATATGTATCCGAGAAAAAGTGATTGTTTTTTTCTTTTGCCTATTTTGAAAAACTAAAGAAAGATATTGAGAATGCCAAAATATAGGCATAATATTAACACTTTAATTGAAAATGTATGCATTTGTTAATGATGATAATTTGACATTATATGATCCTCCTTTGATTGATGATAATGGAGAGCATGTTCAAATTCCTTCAATAGAAGTTTTTTCTCCAGAATTTCTTAAATAATTACAACAAGACACCATCCTTGATAGAAGAACAAGAACTTCAAAACAAGGGAATGTGGATTACATTTGTGTTGGACTTTCTTGGGATAGGGTCCATAGGGTCAGTTTTGGGGTTAGTTAACCCAAGTTTGTATATTTTTTTTGTAAAAGATGTAAAGTCTCCATGAAATTTGGATGCATAGCGCATAGGTAGATAGGAGTCAAAGGGTCTTAGCCCCTTGTTTGGTTTGGTTTTAACACCACAAAAGAAAAAAACTTAAACCCATAGGCAAGAAAACCTGAAACACATAATTTCCAAAACCAACATGCAAGGAAATATGCATACATAAAAATGCAAAATATATTTCCATAAAAAATTTAACCTGTTTGTAAGAACATATAGGTCCATAGGATGGTAGGCGTAAAATCCTAGCACTAAACGAAGCTCTTATCAACCCATTTTTAACTTCAGATGGCATAATTTTTTTTTTAATATCATTATGACTAAACCCTCCATGGTTTCCATGTAAAATTTTGACGTTATTTATTAAAGCGACTAAAATGGAGATAACAAAAATAATTTATGCTTAACTCACTTATAGTTTGTTCCCAGGTGTAGAGAATAAAAAAAATCATCTCAAGGATTTAATTAGTTGCATGTAACAAATGGTTTGACACCATAGAATATCACAAACTAGAATGGCATTGATGAAAATGGCATTGTTTATTTCTCCTTATACAACTGAACAACGAAAGCTAAAGGACAAAATCCAATACCAACATGGGAAACAAATAACTAGATAAATATGAGGGAGTGTGTTTCACAAGATATAACGATATAGGAAGCAAAAATAGGGGACACATAATGACAACTTCTTGAATAAGCTAACATGCTATGGGTGGAAGAAACACTTCATGATCAATGCTCATCCCAAATGGAAACTAACCCATTTGTAGTCATAAGATAAAGGGTCATTTTTTTTTTGGTGGATAGATCACTCGAAAATTGGTGCCAGTCTCATCGAATGGTTGCGAGAATCAAAGACATAAAAAAAAACACTGAAGGGGATGCTATTCAATGTGAAATAAATGCTATGGAAATCTCCATGCAAGCCTTGATTAGTGTAGAAGTTTTTGTATACCACATCAAGTTGTATACATGGAGAATTAATCACTATATTTGAGTGGCCACTACTAGTCTCCCTCCCCACCTAAGTATCGTCTAAGTTATTGAGATGTCAATGATCTATTTGAGTTTTAAATTTATATATATATATATTATATATATATATTAATTTACATGGTTTTCGTACTTAAAATTTTCTCATAATAAAAAATTCCATGCAATCAACTACTTCTAAACTTCCTTGAATGAAATATGATAACATATAATAATAAGGTTAATGAAATAAATTCAAATAAACTAAAAAATAATAAACCGTTTGTATATTCTAAAACTTAAAAAATAAAGTATTTCTTAAACTTAAAAATAGTATTAGATATAATAAATATTGATTTATTTAAAATTAATATATATATATATATATATATATATATATATATATATATATTTTCACGAACATAATATATTAACTAACATATTCTAAATTATTTATATATATATATTAAAAACATCCCAAACTAAAAAAACTATCATATTATAATATAAGCCATATTCATACTCACAAAAATTTAATATAATCCATTCACATTCATAACCCTAGAATTTAATAATCTCATATGTGCAAATAAGAACGGAATTGAAGACTCGTGACTTTTCTTGATCACTAGTTTGTATAGGCATATGCAATTGCACGGTTCACGGGGTTTAGGTTTAGAATTCGATATTTGATATTGATCTTGATTAAGAGTGTTTTTGGGTTTATATATAGATAGATATTTATTTATTTATTTAATTAGGTTTAGTTTTTCGAAGTAATGTAGGAAAAATTATTATATTTGATTATACAAATGATAGTAATTAAAAAATTATTATAATATTTATCTTTTTAAATATTTTATTATAATTTATAAAATATTTTTTAAATCATTTCTAATTTGATATAAATATTATTTAATAAAAAATTATTTGGAAAATAAAATTTTTATTTGTCTTGGTTTTTAAGTAAAGTATCTTGTTCTTGTTTTTTAGGAGTTGTTTAGATGATTCTTAGTTTAGTTTAGGATGATTCTTAGTTTAGTGTTTGGTTGAGAGATTTACTCAACTAAGTGATTATATAGTTAAGATAAATTTTTATCTTTAACCAATAATTGACGTATTTATACATATGTTTAATCTAACCTAAATGGTAAATTTTAATGTGCAACTAAAATTTCAAATTAACATCAAAGCCAATAACTCTATGGATAACTCCTTTAAAGAAAGAGTTACTTTCTATCTGATTAGAAAAGGGGTGTGTTAAAATAAATTATTTGGTATGTAATTTATGTGGTGAAGTTTTGTTCTTTTTAGTGTGTATGTGTGCGGAGTATTCAAAACAACAGTTGCACTCTCTTAAGAGATGTGTCTGGAATTTGAATGCACTAGTGAGTATTGAAGCCTAGAGATAAAGTAAGCATGATCAGTGCACTATCGGTATGAATATTGTAGTCGTCACAATTTAAATCCTGCTCTACTAATACACATGTTATAATAATGTTGTGTGATTTTCTCTCTGTCATATGTCGGGAGGGATCCTTTGACTCAGAGTGGGATTACGGATCTAGGAATATGATTGGTGGTAGCGGATCATATGTTGAAGTTGCTACCCAATTGTTCCAGCAGTTAGATAGGTGGACAAGTATCGGTTTGAATATTGTAGTCGTCACAATTTAAATCCTGCTCTACTAATACACATGTTATAATGTTGTGCGATTTTCTCTTTGTCATATGTCGGGAGGGATCCTCTGACTCAGAGTGGGATTACGGATCTAGGAATATGATTGGTGGTAGTGGATCCTATGTTGAAGTTCCTACCCAATTGTTCCAGCAGTTAGATAGGTGGACAAGTAACCAACGAGAGAGCTTTTATCCGATTCTAGTAATTGGCCCAGGAAATCATGGCGTACAGCTGCAATAAGTCATTGACACAGCTGACAATATGATCAACGAAGTTGAAGATAGGGTACTATCCTAAATGGATATTGCTGCCAACGGCGATTATTGTTTAATCTGTTGTAAGAGTGAGCCGTGCATGATAGGTACATGACTGTTTAGGAGTTATGTGTATGCCTGTGGCATAAGTTGGACATCATATAGTTGAAAAGCCGTGAACTCGTATCAATGAGTCCCTTTTGTCTTAGCGCAACAGAAGCATGGTAGAAATGAAGTTGTTCTGGAGCATTGTTTATCACTAATAGAGGAGAACATAAACCTATAGGAACATACTGCTCACGAGGAGCTCATTCTTAGAATCTATTAAACTTGGAAGAAAGTGATTCCATCTATATATATGTGGAGCTAGTGTATATGTTAAGATGGTGTTCCATTGTTTTAATTGTTTGCAGAGTTGGCATAATGAGTAAGATCAATCACGTTGTTAGCAAAGCATTAATTCATATTATTATAGAGTAAGAAAATTGGTTTAATTGTTAGGAGGGATTTATAGAAGGAATCAAATGTAGGTAAAAACTTAATATGGATGGTTGTCGAGTTATTTTGGCAATTGTGGATTTAGGGAAGGATCCCTCATTTATTGAAGACTTGAGAGTAGTTTTTTGGTGAGGAGACATTTTTCAATGTTTTTTAATAATTGATTGTGGTAGGATTCAAGGGTTCAAGTGTGGAACTAGAGAATCCAATTTACTTACTATAACCATCATATAACATAAATAACAAAAATTGCTTTCATTTTAAAAAACACATAAAATAGACAAACATATACATATCATTATAAATAAAAAAATAATGTGGATGCATAAATTATCAATGTCATGTCATCTAGAAAATATATCATATTATAAATAATAATACAATTTATAGGTACATTTAAAAAAATAAATTTTTTGAAGCATCTTTTTCACTTTAATTAACAAACACATCCATTTCACATATCTTATAAAAAGAAAACAATTCTTATTCGTCAATACATTATTATATCATCAATTTCCAAAAGATAAATAATTACATATAGAATAATACAACCTATAGGATTACAAACAATTAGATGTAAATCAAAAAATTCAATTCACAAAATATTGATTTCATTATTATTATATTCAAATTCAATATTAAATACTTATACAACACAAATATAACTAAATAATTAAAATATAATAATTAACTAAAAAATCCATTGAGTAATAACCATCTAAATATAAATGATTTAAATTAAATACTATAAAGTGTAAAACAATAATTTTCATTATATGATATTAATTTAATTTACAATATATAAAATAATTTAATTATGGCTATAGGCATCCTTCCTATTGGAATTTGTCACTTTAATCATTTGACTACTTAAAAAAATTGATCTCACATTTTAAATTTAAATATGCTAGAGTATATTCTCGTCATTGCCACAATATCAATGGATGGAATTCAAACCACTAACTTACTTGCATATCTAAATCACATGATTAAACCTTGTTTAAATTATTTTTTTACAAACCTTCATTAAAAATTTACCATGCCATTTTTTAATTGACACCTATTACAATTAATTAGAATAGGAAGACTACAAAATGTTACACTTGTCATAGTAGTGGAAAGGTGTATTTCCGAAAAAGAGATAATATGTTTCGAAACATAGATAAACGTGTGCCCAATTCCAAATAATAGGTGTCTAGTTTCATTAACCTGTCCATCAATTTTAACCTTTCATGTCTTAATAATAATTTGTAAACAGATAATGTCAAAAAGACAATTTTTTATCCAAATAAATTCATTTTTTCATTCAGTGTTTATATCTTTAAAACTAAAACTTAAATACTTTGCAAAATTTGTAAAACATTGTAATACATGTGAAAAAAAATGTAATATTCTAATTTTTTTTGGACTAATTATAATTTAGCATTTTGAAATTTATATAATGTAGTTATGCTTCTTAATTTGATTTTTATTAGTGATACAAAATTTCCATTTCACAAATAAATTCATGAAAAAGGATAATGTATTTCGATATAAATTATATTGATAGTATATAGTTTTTTATGTTAATATTTATATCTGTAATTATTTGTTGAGATTAATTAAGGTGTTACTTTTAGTTTTTAATATTTAAATTTAGTTTATGAGTTTGTATTCTATATTTCAATTTGGAATATAATATTAATTTTTTGAATACTAAGATTACTTTAATATTAATATACATATTTTTCCTTCCATATATTGCTTTTTAGTATGAGTAATAGTTCTTTCATTGTACCTGTTTTCAATACTAATATTTATTGTGCCTGTTATGCTTCATTTACAAGGTTTTTCATGCTAAAAGGTGGAGGAATATGTGGCAACCTTGAGGAGCAAGAGAAAAGGTTTATTGGTTGAGTGTTTCAAATTGCCATTAAATATTTATTATTATTCACCACCATGTAGTTAAATTTTATGTTTTATTCTTTATTACTATGCACTCCATGTAGGATTGTAACTTGGAGGAATAAGAGCAAGGTTTATTGGTTTAGCATTTCAAATTGTCATTAAATATTTCTTATACCTATTATTCATCACCACTCCATCTAATTAGTGCTCCCTCAATGCATGCATTTCTTAGTGCTTGGGTTGTTGGAAATATTGAAGCAAATAAATATCCAATTACAATTTGCTCGAAGGATTACTAGAATGATTTGAAGGGGCTTCTCTGGACTTCTATATGCTAAGAAAGGTGCACAATCTTTCACAGTCTTCCTTTTCTCGCCCTAGGGTGCCGACTAGGGTTGTATACAATATTTCTTAGTCTTGTAGTTCGACATATAATTCTTATAGACATAGTCTTAGAGAGAAAAGAATTATTTTTCCTAGAAAAGAATTAATTTTCCTACTATTCTTCTAGGTTAAAATGGTAATGATAATAGTGAGAAGTAAAATTCCTTTGTCATGAGATTTCTTGAATATATGTATTGATTGTCTTTGTTGGTATAGCAATTAGATTATTTCAATTTAAAAAAAATGACTTGTTAATATCTCTTATTCTTTCCCATTTTACAAAATTAGGGAACAGGGTGGACCGAGGTTGTCCAAGACTTGCCCTCCCCCAGAGGATGTTTAGCTAGCCATAATTTGCCTAGTTTCTAGACTATCCTTTGACCGACATTAGTTGATAGTCTGAGGCTTAACTAGTGTGGCTTAACTAGTGCTTACACAAACCATAGGCTTCAATACTTTTGTGCATACTTTAAGCTTTCAACATTAAACCCACATCAACTATATCTCAGGTTCTCTATCTTTCCTCTCGCACCCATAATAGGGAAGACATTACTTTACTTTGAAAGAAAATATCTGAGTTATTTCCTATCATAATAAACATTGTTTAACTCTTTCCTTTTCTTGTTAAAAGAAACTCCATTATCTCATTGCTATAAATTAAATTAATTTTCTTCTTTGTTTTGTACCAAGGTTACTATCTCAACAATTTCCATTCGTTATTACTACACAAAAGACTTATGTAAAGAATTAAATTCCCTTTCTTCTTATGACACAAAGATTTACTTTAACATAATAACAATCCTTTTTCATTATAATGTAGAATTATTCTATAAAGAAACCATAAAAAGAGTTAAACATCAGAAAAGTAATTATCCATTCTATCAGTCTCCCACGAAGATTAATGGGAAGGACAATACCATGAGACTGGAAATCAGATCTACTTTTCTCCCAAAATTTCTTCCCCAAGATTTTTCTCTTTTAAACATTTTAGAGATACAATTTTGATTTAGCTTGTTCATGGTCCTCAAGACCATACCCACTCCAGTCTAGAACTCTGTACTCAAAGATCTTTCTCCTAAAGTTCCACTGGGTCTATATTCAAAGTTCAACTGGCTTCCTTAGCCTCTCAAAATCTTTGCCAACTTTTTATCCAACTTATAAGCTAAAATCTTATTTTCTCTCCATCCTCGAGGCATCATCTGCCACTAGTGGATATTGTGCAAATGACATGCGAGTTTCTTTTTAGAGGATTAAAAATATAATTTTAAGTTTTTCCTTTATGTTTATTTTTAGTTCACTTAATGTAGTTCCATTATATAGTTTCTGCTCCAAACAATAATCAATACTGCTCCGAAAATGAGGTAACGCTACTCAAGAAAATATATATTAGTGCTCGTATTAATATTAACGTTGCATTGTCTCCAATGCTCAATTCTATTGCGATATCAATGAATACTCCCCAAACTTGTTTATACAACCCTACTCTTCTCCCCAATGTAGTTTATTAATATATACAATACATATATAAAATAATGTTGCTCCATATTAAGAATAATGTTACCCCATTAAGAATTGTGCGTATATCATGTTAGGAAAAAAACCCTAATTTATAAAAGTACGAGTAATATCTCCATGATTCCATTTCATAAGCAATCCATGTCTAGAACGTTGCACACCTTTGAAAGGTTCAAACACAAAAAATATGCAATGGCATAGTAAAATATTCAGAATATAAATAACTAGCACCATTATATACCAAGAATGTTGTATTCACATTATATTGCATTGTAATGTGGTTGGAAGAGAGAATTTCATTATAATACAACTCAACTCAGTTCAACCCATTGCAAAAAATTGTACTGAAAATATCATTGTCCTCAACGCACTCCAGCTTTGCCATCTATGAAACCACCATTAAGTGAAAGCTACCCATTAACTATTGAATATTATCGATTGGCTAACGCATTATGAAAGCAATATATATGAACACTTCTCTCTAAATGCATAATGCAACTCCAGCAACATTTAACGTTGCTCTAGTAACATTTAATGTTGCTCCAAAGTGTGTTGCTGCTAATGGATATTAACGTTGGTTCTGCAAGAATAATAATGTTAACTCTAGTTCATTTGATTTGTAATGCAATTATATATATGAATATCTTCAACGGGTTTTGGCAAACACATTATAAGTGGAAGTTATATACGTTGTTCCAAATAATAACCAACGCTGCTCCAACATGTGATTACAATTATATTGTATGTAGCCACAACTTTGATTACAAATTTTGCTTGATAGCCGGAAAATAAAAATTTTCCTGATTTTTATAATTGGCTGGATAGTAAAAACTCATTTGACTTTTATTGTTGGCTTGATACTAAAAAAAACCATTGGATTGAAATTTTTTTATTCATGGCTAGACAGTAAATGTAATTAAAAAAATATATTGCCAAACAGTAAATGTCTATTACTAACCCCGCAATGTATTAATGTTCCAATAGCATTAATGCTTTAATTGTATTTGTAATATGTAATATATCAAACCATTATTTTTTTGGATCTTCAAGGTACTCATTCAAAATATAGGGTTGTCTTATTCTTTCTTATGCCAATAGATTTGTACAATTTCTTTAGAGACAATACAATAAGATTAATATTGAATGATTATGAACAATATAACACTAAGAGTATTACAATACATAAAAAATGATATGACCCCAATTAATGAGGGTAATAACAATATTCATTGCCTATGTCACTATCATATGCTTCTATACCTCTCGCTACGTCTACTCCTATCAATTTTTCATAGTAAAAATTATACTTATGTTCTCTGCATTACTTTCTATCTTACTCTTCTTTTGTTGCTCTCACCTCATATGTGACAACAATTCTTTGGGTTCCATCCTTGCTAATACTTTTGTAGATTATATATGCACATTCTTCTAGTAATTTAATTCTCCTTAGGTCAAAGAATTTTTTCTTTTCTCTTTGTGTCGAGATGCATGTGGATCATTTTTCTGAGACTTTTGTTTTAGTATCAGAAGCTTGCACAAAAATATATGTTTCAAGGTCATTCGAAGTCTATTGATCTCTATTTGTACACATTCAAATTTGATATTTTTCCATCTTTTCAAAAAACAATCTTGTGGTCAATTCATACAAAGTGGATCTCGATCAATTCCTTATTTTGAGGGTTAGCCTTATTTTCACATAGGTTATGGTTGTAGAAATTTTGAATAATATGACACATGTTCACATAGATTATCCCGATTATACACTATTGCAGTTATCCCGATTATACACTATTGCGGAATACATGCATAATACATAACCTCCTCTACATTGATCATCAATTTACAGAATCAGAAGCATCAATCACACATACCAACACAATATTTTCCTGGGGAAAACATCTCACTTAAAACCCCAAACTATGTGTATATTATATGATTGAGAACATGTAACAATACATAGTACAATACTCCTCACAAGTACTCACTACCATCTCCACATGTTACACACAAAACAAGCTCATATCTGAATCAATCACATGTTCAAATCTCCTCCGCTGCTTTGCGTGCCTCCACTGTGCAATCCTGCAAGAGAATGGATGATAATGGCTCAACCAAACTCGTATTTACTTGGCAAATGATTTGAATTTGAAACTACTTGTAAATGGTTTGCAAGGTATTCAATTCAGTAACATACATGTTTAAAAGATGTCCATGTCTTGCAGAAAAAAAACAAATGAAATTTTCAGCTGTTCATGACCCATTTAAGTATAGCATAATTATTTACTTTTACTGTTTAACACACTAAAACGAATTTGTTCTGCAGAATAACTCAACCACAGATGCAAAAGAAGTTGATAAAGCAGTTCACCCCTCCTGGGCTACATCTGCTAGGTCCAAGGCTCCCAAATGGGCCTGTCCTCATTTTAAGTAAATGCTCAAAATGAATATATAGCTGAATAAAAGCCTCTACAAGTGGAATAGACTATAAAAATGGATTCATAACACTCGAATCCTTCAAGATTGACTACAGGTTCACCTCCAATGGGTACCTGCAACCCTATACAGCTCTCACAATACTTGGCCCTCGTGGCTCCTAGAACTTCCACAGCACAAAAACACCTGCCAATGGCCTCAGATGGTTGTGAAACCTATCCCCATGGCCTGAGAAGGTTTAAGAGACCCAAAATAAAATAAAAATTCATCCAAAACGGACTTTCCTAGCCAAAGTTATGGCCATTTACTCCCAACTGCCAGTTGCCCCTACAAAAACTCCACATAACTTTAGTTGTAGCCAGTTAGGCCGACCAAATATGGCGGGTTTGCCCAAATTTGGTGCCTTTTCCAATGTCGCCGCAATAAATACTGGTAGTTAACTGTTGGTCTTTAATTCCATGTGACCCGAATTTCGGAACGAGCAGTTATGCTTGGATTCTATGCCAGAGATTAAGGGTTTTGAGCCCAAGGTTTTTGGGCGACGGTCACGTTGTAGGGAGGGTTGGCCCCTAGGGACTGGCGCCCTTCATTTCCCACCCTACACAAAATCAAATGTTAACAAATCTTTATGCCTCCCACATAACAATACTGAAGCATGTGGTGCAACGGTAAGTCTTGGCATTCGTTTAGGCTTGGTTGTGGGTTCAAACCACAGACTTGCCATATAACTTTTAAACATGCACTCATATGCTGATGTCACCCTGCGCCACGTGACGGCCTCCGGGCCTGCCACGTAGCATCCTGCCATTCACTGCCCAAAAGGAATATTACCTAGAATATTCCAAGGAATATTTTGTGGAATATTTTTTTTTTAAATTTTTTTTGAAAAAATTCAAAAATTAAGTCATTAGGCAATTTTGTTTTTGGCATAACTTCTACATACGAAGACCATTTTTTGAACCGTTTATGGTGCTAGAATCAGGAGGACGAGCTATATCCAGTCATTCAAGTTTGAATTAGTTCTTGGCACTTTCATTTTTGAGCATTTTACAACACTTGGGACATGAGCCCCTGATCACGCCTCCCCATTGGGAAGCTTTTGGACCCCAAAAGCCTTCAACTACCTATTAAAGAGGTGAGGGTACAGCTCCCTCACTCTCTCCACCTCCATCCACTTTACCTTGTTCGGTTTGCTGCATTTGAAACCAACACGAACATAATCTACATTGCCCCTCCTTGAAGTGTGTGTCCTTCTGTTAAGGATTGTATCTTCTTTCAGTTCATCTAAAAATTCTAGCAAGAAATATTCTATAGATGGTAGTTGAACAATAATCTCATGATCAACGATTAAAGGAGGTTCATAAAAACGTAAGTTCTCCACATTAACAACAGAATACATTTGCATGTAGGAAGGAAAATCTAATTGTAAAGCATTATTTCCAACCTTCTTGAGGATTTCGAATGGACCATAATGAATAGGCTTCAGCTTTTTACCTTCTCCTTACATCCTTTCCTTACTAATGTACAGCCATACCTCATCCCCTTCTTGAAACTTGTGATCAAATCTATGCATGTCGTGTCTTTCCTTGTACTTTCCTTGACTCTTCTCAAGTTGTTCTTGAATTTGCTGATGTATTTGTTGAATTCTTTCAATGAATGAATGAGCTTTGTTAATATCACTATGTCCCTCAACGACGACATCTTTCTCAAGAATGAAATCAAGAGGTGATTTTGGCAAGTAACCAAAACAAGCTTCAAATGGTGAGGTGTTTGGGAAGAGAGCTTGGCACAGTTGTAAGCATGTTGTATGTAGTGAAAATGTTCATCCCAAAGCTTGGGATGCTTGTTGCAATATCCTCTCAAGAGGTGTACAATGGTTCTGTTAACAACTTCAGTTTGTCCATCTGTTTGCGGATGGAAAGCAATACTTTTTTTCAACTTTGTGTCCATCATCTCCCATAGGTTATACAAAAAATTCCCCACAAATCTGGAATCCTTGTCACTAATCATGGAGGTCGGAAAACCAAAGTGAATCCATACATGATGAAAATATAATTCAGCAGTTTGTTCAACAATTATAGTTTTCTTACAAGGCATAAGTATACACATTTTGTTGAAACGATCAACTACTACATATAAATAATCATGCTGCTTTCTAGATTTTGGCAAACCTCCTACAAAATCCATAGAGATGCTCTCTCATGGTCTAGAAGGTACCGAAAAAGGAGTATAAAAGCCAAGCTTCCTATTACTAGGCTTGCTTGTAGCACATAATGAACAACCTCTTATGAACCTTGAAACAAAATCTACCATGCGAGGCCAATAACAATACCTTTGTAGATGTGCAATTGTTTTGCTTACACCAAAATGGCCAGCAATAAGAGAAGAATGAGCTTCTCTTATGACATTTATTCTCTCCCCCTGTGGTATACACGACTTTCCCATATGAAAAAACAAATTGTTATGCATGTGATAGTCATTTTCCTCTACATGATTCCCTTTACGCAAGTTAGCATACACATCTTTAAATTCATCATCAGATGCATACTGTTCTATGTAACTATCATGTACAATGGAATCATTGTTAAGTAAAGTAACAACACCAATAATAGCCCTTGAAAGAATATCAACAACTTTATTCAAAGTACCTTTCTTGTACCTTATTACCAAATGGAACTGTTGCAAGAAGCCCATCCATCTGAAGTGTCGTGGCTATTGTAACTTACTTTGTGATTGCAAGTACTGTAAGGGCTGATGGTCGATATGTATAACAGTTTCTTTTCCCGTCAGATAATGTTTCCACTTTTTGACGCTTTGTACCAATGCATATGACTCTTTATCATACGTAGGATAATTTAAAATAGCACCATTAAAAGTTTATAATGAAAATCAATAGGCTTACCATGTTGTAGAAGAATTGCACCCATTGCATAATCACTAGCATCGGTTTGTATCTCAAATGGCTGTATCAAATCCGATAATGCAAGGACCAGAGCTGAACTAATCTTCTCTTTCAAAGATTCAAAATATTTTTGCTACTTTCCTCCCCATTGGAAAGCATGCTTCACACTTGTTACTGTATGCATAGGAGCTTCTATAGAAGAGAAGTTAGAGATGATCTTCGTCCAATATTGAGCTGCACCCAAAAAACTTCTTACCTCTGTAATGGATTTGGGAGTAGGCCACTTCACAATAGCCAATATCTTAGCAGGATCAATTCTCAAAGCACCTCCTCCTACTATGTGTCCCAATTAAATCAAAGAAGTCTTTCCAAATTCACACTTTGACATTTTAAGAAATAACTGATTCTTCTTCAAAACATCAAGTACTTTCCTAACATGCATGGCATGATCTTCTCTAGACTTTCTGAAAATTAAGATGTCATCTAAGTAGACAATAACGAAATCATCAAGAAAAGGATGCAAGACATCATCCATTACCTACATGAAATTCGCAGGTACATTGCACAAACCAAACGACATCACAAGCCATTCAAAGAGTCCTTGTTTGGTTTTAAACGCTATCTTCCAAATGTCGCTTTCTTCAATTCTTACTTGATGATATCCACTGCGCAAGTCTAACTTAGTGAAATATCGAGCATCTTTCAGCTGGTCTAGCAAATTATCTATCCTTGGGAGTGGGTAACGATTCTTTACCGTTATCTTGTTCAAGGCCCTGAAATCAACACACATACGCCAAGT
>APFE030426242.1:91059-107844 GCA_000404065.3 Pinus taeda | reverse complement strand
AAATCTATGTAAAAATATATTTTGCATCTATACATTGATGTGAATATTTTTTTATGTAAATATTTTTATTAAACATTTCACTTAATAACTTTAGCTTTATCTCGGCTCATTGTTGTTAGGGTTAAAATATTTGGCAATTTTATATCATTTGGTTCATGTAGCATTGTGTTGATTTATAACATTAGGTTTTGAGGTTTGGATTTTTTAACATTAGAAAAATTGGCTTAATGTTAATATTTATATTCAAAATCAAAAATTGATATTGATATTATAAATATATTTGTAGAAACATTATAACAAAAATAATAAACATAGACCTTATAGGTTTACTAACATAATATTCTTTATTATAGAGATTAGGTTTAAAAATTTGTGGAATTTTGTTTGGTGTTGTAATAATGTTATGATCACTCATTTTATTTTATACAATCTGTATATGTGATGTTTCTTTGCATGTGTAGATGGTAAATTATGTATGCGTGTTAATTTTAATTCTATTCAACATTAAATTTTTTGTTGGTATGAGATGTGTTTTTCTTTTTCCTGTGAGGTGATTTCATTGTTAGATCATGTATGTAGCTATTTTGAGTTGTCTTCCATTCAAAATTCTTGAAATTGTCTTCCTTTCGCCCCCTTTATTGGTTGTGATAAAATTTAGCACTATTTGTAAGAAATGGAAGAATTTTTTGCAAACCCCTTCTTTCATATTACATTGCAAGCATGCATGTATGAATTTGGATTTATGGTTCCTTTCCTCAATAATGAAGACAATTATTTTGTTGTTGAATACCTTAATCAGAATGGGCACATATCTTATTTTCATTTGCAATTCATAGATTCAAGATACACAGTAGAGATTATTGTTGGATCAATGGTGGTTTTATCCTTACCAACACAATTCTCCCATACACACAACTATTTTGTAATGAATCCATTTACAAAGGCCTTTAAAAACATAGGGCCAATACAAATTGGAGACTCGAGATTCGTTTTTTTATTGGAAAATGTAAGCAACAAAAAATATGACTGGGTTGTTCTAAAACATATATATGACAGAATCCAGTATAAATTTTATGTTTTCAATAGTCTTGATAGGGTACGACAAATGGCTCATGTTCCATTTGGTGGCACTTCACCCCCTAAGAATGTAGTGTTATATAAAAGTAAATTCTTTTGGCTCTATCTGGACAAGGAGTATGAATATTATCCTCGATATATTTATACAATCTAATGGTTTGATGTAATAAAAAATGCTGGGGTTTTTCATTTGCTCCAATCACATATGTTGTATGTCATTAGAAATATAGATGAATAAGTTGATATGCCTTGTTAATGATGGCTCCACCTGTATATGGTCAATTGAAGAATTAGATCATTTCTAATTTGGTCAACTGTACATTGAACAAAGAATTGACTAGTTTGAGGATGATTGGGTTTCAGATGGAAGTTGTTGGAAGAAATTTATACAGATATCAATAGCAAATGTCCTAGTTATGTTCTGTTTCAAATAGTCTATGTTGTGTTTCTTATGTGCAACTAGAGTGAAGTTCCTTTCCTATTACATGACATGATGACTAAGATCATTTTTCAACAGATATTTATAATTCAACTAATGAACATATGTCTAGGTTTTTGTACCCCATGCTAGAGAATTGCAATAACTTGTTTGAGTATGGAAATGTTTTTACAATTTCTCCCCGTATGGATTTTGTTGATGAGATTCCACCATTGGATATGGATAAGGATTCTTAGGATATTAGTATTCTTAGGAGTTCCTATAAATATTTTCATTTTATATAATATCTATGGTTGTGGAAAATATTTACATTTTTGGCTCTATACATACTTTGGGACTTTATGGTAATACTTTAAAATTATGCTTATATCGATCTTTAGGATGTAAAAGATTTCATATTGTTTCCCCTAAAGTTTTCTTAATTACATGTAAATGTGTCTCGATGCTATGTATATTTCTTTGTTTGTATAATTATAATTTCTATGAGTTATGTTATACATGTGATTTGTATTGGTTTTGTCATTGATTCTTAAACAATGTTAGATCGTATGTACATTTTAATATTTGCATTTATATTTTGATAGTATATAGTTACAAATTTTTAGATACACTTCCTACTCATATAATTCTTTGAGTATTGTGTCCCAATAGTAGTATGGGTTTTGGTTTGATTCTAATATGATACATGCAAATTTAGAATTTTCTATTTAAACCATTTGGGAGAATTCATTTATTTTTTTAGCCATTTTGAAAAATTCATTTTTGTTTTTAGCTATTTGGAAAGAGCCTTATAAATTTTTATAAGTTTATATGATTCCATAATGAATATTTATTTTTTTATTATTGACATGTCATTTGAAGGCACAAGCAAGCATAGAAGAAAAATAAATATGTCACCAACATCACGTGACAGGTCTAATGAAAGTCGTCATTTACAGTATCAAAAAAGTAAAGATGTCGTAAATGAGCATGAGAGAGCTACATATCATAGAAGAACAAGTGAAACCACTATTGAAAATGATTTTATAATTCCTCGCAAGTATCGTAGTATGGATGATATAATGGAAAGAACATTTCTTTTTGATAGTTTATTATAAGAATATGCTCCTTGTCAACATAATTTTGTTGTTTGATTCTCTCTTGAAAATACTCATAACATTGGGGAAACATCTTGAAATTGGGAATAAAATCATATCGATAATGTGGATGCAAATTTCCCCTAACACTTTCGTGCATCCAATTGCATGTTTTGACCAAGGCCAAAGGTTACAAAACATCCATGGTGGAGGTAATGATGCCATTGTGTGTGTTGATTTGGATGATCATTTAATTAGCTATTTGTTTGATAATTTGGAGCCAGTTGCTCAAAACATCGGATCTTCCAATCCCGCTTCTCAAAGTAATGTGGTCCCACCAAGAGAATTGGTCATCCCTTATTGCATTTCATGTGGAACAATGGAGATAACACAATGATATTTTGATTTTTGCTGCAATAGTGGTTATTTTATTACATTCCTCTATTTACAAAGTTTTTTTTACTAAACTTATCAGTTATTTTATTCTCTTGGAATAGGATACAACTCATTTTAATAGAGGTCTAGAAATTAATTCCCAAAGTGTTCCATTTACTAATATAAGGAGTGAGGATGAAGCATGTCATAACCTTCGTGTGCATTCTCCCTGATGATGAAATTGTCAAACTAATGTAAATTTTCAATGCTTTTTATTTTATTTTCATTTTTTAAGTTTCTAGTTGGTTGGACATTGAATTTTATGGCATATTTTATTTTCTTAAAACATGACACAACTCGTTTCAATAGAAATATACAAACTAAAATCGTAGATGTTCCAGCTACTGATGTTAGAAGTGAAGAGGAACCATCTCATAGCATTCATCTACATCGCCAAACAAATTTAAATGTTGAGTGCATTTGATATTTTCTCATTTTTTCATTTATAGTTGGTTGGACATTGGATTTTGTAAACTTTTATGGAGAAAGCATGATTTCATCTCATTAGGTTGGAGAATTGGAATCCAAAACATCAAATTGTAAAACTAATGTAGATGTTCAATGTATTTGATTTCTTTTCCATTTTTGAATCTTTATTTGTTGGGAATTTAGTTTTATAATCTATTTTATTTTTTAGAAACAAGAAACAACTCATTTGAATAGAAGCATAGAAACTACCTCCTAAAATGTTCCATCCACTAATGTTAGAAGCCAACAAAAACCATCAAATAACCCTCGTCCACATCAAGACACAAATGTAAATTTTGAATGCATTTGATTCTTTTTCATTTTTTTCATTTATAATTAGTTGGAAATTAAATTTTAAAATATTTTATGATGAAGAGACCTTTACATCCTCTCAGGTTCGTGAAATGCAGACCATAAAATATGAAATACCTTGTCATAGATCTATTCCACATGCTTCAAGTTTGGGAAGTGAATCTCATGTTCTTGAAGATGAAGTACATTTTAGAAGAATTTTTACTCTTCCAAATGGTTTTCAACATGGTTCCACCAATAGAGATCATATTCATTTCGATGAAAATATGATTGCAGTGCATAAAAGATTTTGAGAAAAGATAGATAGCTTGTGAGTTGTCCAAATGTGTCACATTTTCCAAGAATCATACCCGGGAATCTAGGTTTCGAGACATTCTAAAGGACCTATCTGCAGTGTTAGCTATGGAGCCTAATTATATTCTTTATTAAGATATATCGCTGCATTGGACCCCAGTTCGTAATGTGGTGGAAACGCCGCCCGTAAAATGTGCACTGCCAGGGGAGTCCACGGGGGGCGATGATGATTATTTGGAGCCTCCCCTTGGCGGGGGATTAGGGGCAGCACCCCTAAAGCTAAAAATAGATGTAAAATTGCCTTGTAAAATTTTGTAACTTCGTAGTCAATCTCTGTCATTCATTAGACGAAGATCTGACAGTAGAAGTTATGTTTAATTTAGGTGTTTTTTCCCTAGAAGGCAACCCCTCACTATATATGAGGGAATTTTATTGCATCTATGTAGATCTTTATTATAAGTGAGAAAAAGAGAGAAGATTGTGTCAGAGTGAAGAGGGAATTAAAACAGATCTGTTGTAGGTTGTATCTCTTCATTTTATTGGATAATATAAAAGGAAGAACTAGTTGTTTCTCCATGGACATAGCCCAAATTGGGTGAACCATGTATATCTATTTCTCTCTTGTTTTATGTGTTTTCTATGTTTATGTTTCTGAAATATATTTTGTGTTCCATTTCTTTATAATATATAATTTTATAACAACTGGTATGAGAACCGAAGATCTATTTGGCTGATAAACTTGCGAGAGAGAAGGGTTCCTAGTTCGAGTGGGAGGAATGGCAGAAGACGGTAGGTTTAGGGTCGAAAAATTTAATGGCCAAAACTACCAGTTGTGGAAGATGTAGATGGAAGATTATTTCTATCAGAAATATCTGTACCTACCATTGAGTGGAAAGACAAAGATCTCAACAAGTATGACATACACAGAATGGGATATTCTCAGTAGAAAGGCACTTGGCATAATATAGTTGTGCGTAGCAAAATTGGTATCCTTTAATATTTCAAAGGAAATTACAACAGAGGGTTTAATGTTGGCGTTGGCGAAACAATATATGAAAATTTCTTGACCTCAAATAAGGTATTTCTTATGAAGTGTTTATTTAACATGAAAATGTGAGAAGGTGGATTTGTTGTTGACCATTTAAATGAATTTAATACAGTTACCAATCAGTTAATTTTTGTAGGGGTAAATTTTTATGATGAACTTAGGGATCTGTTATTTCTATGCTAATTTCTAGAAAGTTGAATTGGTTTAGTTATTTCCATTAGTAACTATGTCTCTAGATCTAGTACTTTAAATTTTGACGATGTTTTTGGTGCAATCCATAGCGAGGAAATGTCACAGAAAAGCTCTAGTGAGACATTAGGTAATGCTTTGACTTCAGAGACTAGGGGGAGAAAAATGGAGAGTAGAAAGAGCCTAGGATATCATAGTAAGTCAAAGAAAGGTAGATCCAAGTCCAGATTGTGGATAGTGTGTTGGAAATGTGGGAAGGAAGGATACCTGAAGCAAGACTAGAAGTCTTGAAAGGGAAAAGAAGGAGAGGCGTAGCAAGAAAACAATCATGAACCAAATGTGACAGGTGATGTGCTACAATATGCTTCGATTCTTTCATCAGAAAATATTATTGATTCCTGGGTGGTAGATTCAAGGGCCTCATTTCATGCCACACCTAATAGGAAACATTTTAATGATTATGTTTAAGGAGATTTTGGACACGTTCAATTGGGTGATGATAAACCTTGTAAAATAATTGGAATGGATACAATTCTCATAAAACAATAGAATCAAAATAAATGGTTGTTAAAGGAGGTAAGGCATGTTTAAGATCTGAAGAAAAATATAATTTCAATAGGGTAGTTGGGAGGTGAAGGTTGTTTAAATACTTTTACAGATAAAACCTGGAAGGTCACTAAAGGATCCTTGGTAATAGAAAAAGGAGAAAAGGTTCGTATATTGTATTTATAAAATGATATTTTGAATTATTTTAATGATTTATCCTCTATAGGAGAAGATAAAGCATTGTGGCATGATAGGCTCAGGGACATGAGTGAGAAGGGGATGCAGATTCTTCACTCAAGAAATTTGTTGCCAGGATTGAAGCATGTTGATTTAAAATTTTGCGAGACTTGTGTTTATGGAAAATAGAAGACACTTAGATTTATCAGAGTTGGGAAATAAAAGAAGAGTAAAAAACTAGAGCTTGTGCATACAGATGTATGGGAACCTACTTCGGTATCATATCTCGATCGCTCTTGTGAAGGTGCCTGAAAATCATAATGATCAACCACCAAAACAACAACATTAGCCACAACACTAAAAAGCACCTCAAATGCATGGAAGTGATCTTAGAAGAACTACTAGGATAAGTAGACCCCGTGAACGATACTCTCCTTAATTATATTATGTATTTTTTACTGATTTTGGTGAGCCAAAATCTTATGAAGAAGCAGTGCAGGGAGAAACCAAGAAGAAGTGGGAAAAATCCATGAAAGGAGAGATGGACTCCTTAGCACATAACCAGACTTGGCACTTAGTCAGGTTTCCTATAGGTAAAACAAAATTGCAGAATAAATGGGTCTACAGGTTGAAGGAAGAAGATGGACGTAGTAAAAGGTATAAATCTAGACTTGTGGTGAACGTGTTTACACTGAAAAAGGGTAGAGACTTTGATGAGATATTTTCTCATGTTGTTAAATTGACTTAAAAAAGAACTATTTTAAGTCTACTAGTGGTTGAAGATTTTCATCTTGAGTGGTTAGATGTAAATACAATGTTTCTACACGGGGATTTGGAGGAAGAGAGATATATGCGTCATCCACAAGGATATCAGGTCAAAGGAAAAGAGAAACTAGTGTGCAGGTTGAAGAAGAGCTTGTATGGCTTAAAATAGGCTCCAAGGCAGTGGTATATGAAATTTGAAAGGTTTATTTCTAAACAAGGCTATACTAAATGTCACTCTGATCATTGGGTTTATCTCAAAAGGAAAAATGACGGCAGCTATATTATATTTTTATTGTATGTAGATGACACACTTGTCGCAGGTTCTAACATGCAGGAAATAAATGTGCTCAAAAGAAAATTGGCAAACTCATTTGCAATGAAGGATTTGGGTTTTGAAAAACTAATCCTTGGTATTAGAATAACTAGAGACATGAAGAATTGAAAATTAACATTGTCTCAGAGTGAGTACATAGAAAAGGTGTTGAAAATATTTAATATGCAAAATGCAAAACCAGTTAGTATACCTTTGGCTAGCCATTTCAAACTAAGTAAGGAGGTGTGTCCCAAGAATTTGGAAGAAATGGCTTATATGTCTTAGGTTCCATAAGCATCAGTAGTTGGAAGCTTAATGTATGCAATGGTCTACACAAGGCCTGATATTTAACATGTAGTGGGAGTTGCAAGCATGAACATGAACAATCTACGAAAAGAACATTACATGGTGGTGAAGTGGATTCTCAGGTATTTGAGAGGTACCACAAATCAAGAATTATTCTCTGGTGGTTCCAACATTTCTCTACAGGGATATGTTGATGTAGATGTGGTGGGTGATAGAGATAATAAGAGGAGGACCACATGGTATTTGTTTACTGTAGGTGGAAAAACTATCAGTTGGGTTTCAAAACTGCAAGTTTTGTTGCACTCTCAAAAATGGAAGAAGAGTATGTTACTACTACAAAGGCTACTAAAGAAATTATTTGCTTACAAAGGTTTCTAGATGAATTGGGTAAGAAGTAGGAGTTTGGCAGGTTATACAGTGACAGTCATAGTGCTATACATCTTGCAAATAAATCTACATTTCATTCCAAGACTAAACATATACAACTTGAGTACCATTTCATACGGTCGGTGTTGGAAGACGAACAATTGATGCTGGAAAAGATTCACACTAGCCAAAATCATATAGAAATGTTAACAAAAGTTGCAAGTCGGAAGAAATTAAGATTATACTTAGTTTCAATTAGTCTTCAATTATTATGAAGAATATGAGAAACATCCAGGTCCAAAGTGGAGTCATTTTCCAACAAATGGAGTAGTGGTGCAGTTGTTATAATCAATCTCCAAGTGGGAGATTGTTGGGTGTTGAGCCTAATTATCTTCTTTATTAAGAGTTATTGCTACATTGGACCTCAGTTTGTAATGTGGTGACAACGCCGCTCATAAAATTTCCATCGCTTGGGAGGTCCAGAGGGGAGATGACGATTATTTGGAACCCTCCCATCGGGCGGGATTGAGGGAAATGCCCTCGAAGCTAAAATTAGATGTAAAATTGCCCTGTAATGTTGTAATTTCGTAGTCAATATCGACCGTTCATTAGGCAGAGATGTGACAATACAAGTTATGCTTAATTTAGGGGTTTTTTTCCTTAGAAGGAAAACCCTTGCTATATATGAGGGAATTGTATTGCGTCTATGTAGATCTATATTCTAAGTGAGAAAGAAAGAGGAGATTGTGTGAGAGCAAATAGGGAATTACAACAGATCTATTGTAGGTTGTACCTCTTCATTTTTTTTGTTAATATAAAAGGAAGGACTGGTTCTTTCTCCATGGATGTAGCGCAAATTGGGTGAACCACATATATCTGTGTCTCTCTTGTTTTATGCATTTTCTGTGTTTATATTTCTAGAATATATTTTGTGTGTTCCATTGCTCCATATAATTTTCTAACATGCAAACATTGTAAGAATGAAATAGGAGACCATCGTTTTTTTGGTATAATTACATGAATCGTGGTGAGAAACCTCATATTTTAAGAGTTCTTACTCTAGTAGAAGAAATACTAATAGCATGTGTGAATCCTATTTTTCAAGTGAGACATGATCAAAGTCGACAATATAAGTATAATGGTCATACAATTAACTTTCCTCAAGATATTTCTACAATTGTACAAAGTCTTTCCCAACATGTTGAAGATATTGACTTTCTAATTGTGAGGAGACATGACTCTTGGTATAAATATTGTCAATGGTATGTCAAAAGATCTCGAGTGATGGTTGTATTTCTTTTCAAGATCCAACATGATCAATATTATTGAGATGTTGTAACTGACTATGATTTAGTGAAAACTCTACCCAAAATATCAATAGATGTCTCCTCCGGGCTTAAATTTGTTGATTGTGATATTGAAGAATTCGAGATCAATGAAACAAATAATGAAGGGTTTTCTGTTAAGCATTTTTTGTCTCATCCTTCTTATTTGGTTTCTCGCCTCCCAAACGAACAAAGGGGATGAAATTAGAGAATTTATTGATAATGTTGATTTTTCACATGTTCAAGACATGGATTGGCCCAATATTGGAACCTCTCCAGTGAATGAATATAATACAGAGGGGTTATTAGATATGGAATTCCCAACATTGTTCCCCACTGGTGATGCTGATTGGTTGCAACCACATATTTGTAGTGTTGAAATTCATGAGTATGCATTGCATCTTCTTAGGTACTATGATCAGAGATTTGCAAGGCATCCTCACTTTTGATATTACCTATTGAACATGATAATGCACATCAGATCCTTTTGTAAAGAAACAATTACATGATAACTCACTTACAACAATTGAAGAGTTACGTCACCAACTATCTTTTTTACTAGATAATAAGTTGATTGAGCATCTTATGTGGTTTGGTTCTTCTCTTAGAGGTAACATGGCATACTGGACTAAGTGTTGAGCTGAATTTACTAACATGATTACTTAGTTGGGATGTCCATATGTATTTTTTACTTCGAGTGCAATTAACACAAAGTGGCCAGAGTTACATAACCTCATGCCCATACATTCACATTCTCATTCTTTGAATTAGCATAATATGAAAATTGATAATGTTATCGAGTACCCTCATATTGTTTCCAAATTTATGCACCACAGATTCAACATTCTTCGAGAGGAATTTATCCAAAAATATCTTAAAGCTAAGGACTTCTAGTACAGGTTTGTGTTGTTGAATTAATTTTCTATACTTTGTCAAACTTTATTATGATTCTATTTATATTGTTTGTAGTAGCTATATCTTCATTTTCTTTAGATATGAGTGGAAACATAGAGTTTTAGCACATATCGATGGTTTCTTGTGGTTGGAAGGCACTCCTGACATGGAAATACTTGATTGGTCAACTGGTTCTAATGTACAACTTGCAAAGAGATTCTTTGAAAAATATGTAACTTCTTAGAATCCACGTGACATACATCATCACAACATAATGGTTCCACGAAGCCTTAATGATGACCCTTGCCTATTTAATACTGGTAAGATTTTCTCTTGTAATCCTCATAATGATTATGAAGAATTTTTAAACCATGTCCAAAGGCACAGAAAGTGTAGTGTAGATTCTTGTTTGTGCAAAAAAGGAACTATTATGACATATTGATACAATTTCCATGGGATATTTGGGATGAATCAAGATTGTTCATAGATGATCAAGGAAGAAAAAAATATGAGCCAATAAGAAATAATGATAGGCTTAATGTACATAACATTGACCTTCTAAAAATGTGGCATGTAAATGTTGAGTGCCACCCAATGCTTTATTGCTATGTTTTCTTGAAATATATTGTTAAGTATGCATCAAAAGTAGAAGAAAGGCCTGAAAGTTATCATCATTTGTTAACTAAAATTTCAAATGCTATTGGCTCTCAGGATCATGCTTTGTGTGCATATAGAAGGTTTCTTGCAGAAATGATTTTCAACCATGACAATGGAGCACAAGAAGTGTGCCATATGTTGCTTAAGTTACCTCTTGTTGTTTGTAGTTGGAAATTGTTTACTTAAATGTTGGAAGAAAGGATTTTAGGAAAATCTCAAAGGATGGCTTGCAATGTTCATTTGAGAATAATTTTGTTCAACATTATCAGAAGAGACCTTTTTTCCCTCAGCATATAACTTTCATAGAAACAACAAGATCTTGGACATTTGATAGTAAGTGTGTAGCAAGTGTAAACAAGGTCCATGAAAGGCTAGAGATGTTCATGCTAATTTTGGGGTTTGGCCGTGATTTTATTCTATTCTCGGTGAGGATTCATATGAATTTGAAACCTTTTGGTTGACATAATTTCTCTTATACAAGCCAATTCATGACACATTCCTATAGAAATTGGCCTTTCAGCTGAAATTATTATTGAAAATTGGAGTAATGTCGGATATCGAGCATGGCGTGTTTATCGAAGTCCATCAATTGTCAAAAATATTGAAGATGAAGAAGATGGTGATTTTTCTAACCAGGAAATGAATCTTGAATATGATTCTAAAGAATGGAAAATTTTCTCTCGCTTTGTTCCACTAAATGACGTGAAATTTTATGATCTTCACACCCTTGGTTAAATGGATTTTGATATATCCTTTGACTAGGAAAGTACAACTATTTCTGATGATGTTGGAGAAGAAGCTATTAATTTTATAAGGAATACAAAATCAAGGGGCAATACTATTGACCTTTTGAATAGAACATTTTCATCTCCAGATTCTTTGTTGGAAAAACAATGACTTGCTTTTGAATTTTTTTTAAGGCACTTTACTGAATATGAGATTCGTGAAGCTCTTCTTATGATTTTTAGGGCATTATGGGCACTGGGAAGTCTTTCCTTATCCATTGTATATTTGAAGCTCTTTCTAAGTTTTGAAGTAATGGAAGAAACCATTTGCTTCTTCTTTCCCCAACAGGGATAGTTTCTTTTAATATACATGCTAAAACAATACACTTAGCTCTAAAATTTCCAATTAAACATATGTAGCCACTACAGGGGTAGTCACTTGTAGTATTAAAAAAACAAATGCGACATGTTAGATATATATTGATTGATGAAATGAGATTTCTAGGATCAAAGTTGTTTATGAAAATAAATGCTCGATTACAAGAAGCATTTCCAAAGAAAAAGAATTTTCCTTTTGGTGGCAGATCCATCATCCTTGTGGGTGACCTTGGCCAACTTCCTCCACTGAGACAAAAGCTTTTATATGCAGGTAATACAATAGGGGAAGTATTGTGTAACAAATTCAACATTGTTGTCACTCTTGACACAATTGCCAACAAGGGAATAATGAGAAACCATTTCTTTCGTAAAGTCCTCAATAACATAATAAATGTAAAACCTATTCTTGAATATTGGGAATTTCATATGTCACGGGCTGATATGAGGCTTCCTCTTAGAGAAAGAGATTTATTTAATGCAGTAGTTCACATGCTTCCAAAAAAAAATTTGGTCTCCTTCCATAATAGCCATATGTTAAAATCATTAAATTCTCTAGTTGCATAATGTATTGCTGATCATTCAAGGAATTCATAAATCATTGGTGTTGATGATGATCAATAGGACCATGAAGTTTTGTTGTGTCATGGTCAATGTGTTATGTTGACATGTAATTTATAGGTTGAATTTGGCTTGGTAAATAGTGCACTTGGTTATGTTAAAGATATATTTTATACACTTGCCTCTAAGCCACCTCAACTTCCAATGTTCACAACTGTTGTTTTTGATAAGTATGTTGGTGTTCCATTGGATGCAAGCAATCCAAACATTGTGCCTATCACACCTGTGATAAGAGGAAATCGAAAACAAATTCCTTTGAATATGGCATGGGCTGTTACAATCCACATGTCACAAGGATTGACTTTAAAATGAGCATTAATTGATATCGAGAATAAAGAGTAGCAAGGCCTTACCTTCACAACCATATAAAGAGTGAAATAAACAGATGGTTTATGCATTGCACCACCTTTCTCTTTTCAATGTTATACCAAGATGAAGGATAGTGCATATGTTACAATTAGGAAGAAATAATAGGAGCAATTGAAGTCCATATCGTTATGACACACAAATTATAACATTGTGACCTTCTTTATAGTATGTTTTTTGATCTACTTTTATTGTCCTCTTGAGAAATTCGTTTACATCATTTTTCATGTTGTTCAATTTGCTTATTTTTTTAAAGTGTCTATTGTTATTTTCTTTGAAACATACCATTCAAACATAAACAACGAGTTATATGAACCAATCATTCAAAATCAATTTTATAACTAGTTCATATTGATATTAATATTATGGATTCATATTACATCGTGCAATGCAAAAATCGAGGTTTTGAATGTTGGCCATCACCATGGCCAATATTCATTTTTTGAATATTAGCCATGGTTTTATTTATTTCCATGCTGTTTTCTATTGTATTGTGAAATGAGGCTTATATTTGTAGAAATGTTTATATCATTTGGTTCATGTAACATTATAACATTAATTTTTTTAACATAAATACAAATGGGGTGTTTTGTTTGATGTATATACATATATATGTGTGTGTGTGTGTGTGTGCTTATTTATTTGAGCATGCCTTTATTTATTTTGATTTTGTTTTTTTGTCTTTAAAATGTAGATATGGACAATAATGATGTCATTGATTATTCTAGAATAGTGCGCAATATTGCTTGAGCGATAGGTTTTCTTTCATATCTTCAAAACAAATATGATAGAAAACATGGGTTCTGTCCTGATTTTATTGATGATCATGTTCGTGTGCTAGATGAAATGAAAACACATGTCAAATACTTGTTACATGTGCACCAGAGGGAGTCTGAGAGGAGAACATGAAGGAATTGGTTGGAAAGTGTTAAGTATTGTGATCATTATCTTGTTGACTTGAATTGGTGTTGCTTTTTTCATCGGTGTGGTTGTGTTTTGGAAGAGGCTACTCCATAGATGACTTTTGATGGAGTGTTTCAAGTTAAATTTTGTAGTGGAATTATTTTATGTAAAGAAAACAAAAAATATATATTAAGACTCAATGTTCTTTCTGTGGTTAGACTGTTGGTTAAATTGAATAGTTTTTCTCGCTATTGTTACTATGTAGAAAATTGTATATCCATGGTATTAAAATGTCCTATTATGTTGTTCTTCTTTAAATCCAATGTGTGCAATTTAGATGTGTTTTTTTCATTTATGTTCCTTTGCTCCAATGGGCATGTTACTATTTTTCTTTCTCTTGCATTTGTAATTGTTATGGTCTCTTGTGTGGATCCCTTCATTTTTTTCATGTCTTTCATAAATGAAAATAATGTTTACACTTATAATATTATTGTTGGGCTTTCATGTTCTAGCTGTTTATATCAATATTCTTGATATTTATACTATTAATACATTCATGTATTGATATCAATGTATTTATGGCCTAAAATTTATTTATTGTTTATAATGTAGTGATATAAATGTGTTATTATTAATGTGATGATGATTTATCATGTTTTAATGCTTTATGGTTTACAATGTGGTTCTTATATTGGTTGTGGTTTATGTTTTTTATTATTGTATTGTGTTATAACATTATTTACGTTTATAATATTGATGCCATGTATTTAGGGCATATGAGTTTTAAAATACTTAATATGACATATATTCTCTCATCTTCAAAACCAATCATCATGAGTGTTTTCGAATATTGCGTTATAACGAAGATTGCCTTGATATGAAAACCATAATCAACCATCGTGAATCATGGTCAACCATGGTTCAACATCGCATTGTAACAAAGATTCTCTCAACATGAAAATCAAAGATTGGTAAGGATGGTAATTGATATTTATTTTTCAATTTATAATATTTATTGTGTGGTTTAAACAACTTAGATTTATAATATTAATCCATTGGGGTTAAAATATCAATCCTTTACATTTTTAATAATGATCCCTTTCATTGTTTGATCCCCTAGGTTCATATATTTTTCTCTTGGGTTTATAAGATTAAACCCTTGGGTTTATTTGTTCTTTGAGTTTATAATACTAATAATTCCTTTCGTTTATCATTTTATCCCTTGGGTTTATTAATCCCTTGACTTTAAAATATTAATTGCTAGGGTTTATTAATCGTTTATGATTTTAATATTAGTTCGTTGGGTTTACTTATTCCTTGTGTCTATTGATTTCTTGGGTTTATTAATCAATTTTTTTATAATATTAACGGCTTGGGTTTAGAAAATTAGAAATGCATTGGGTTTATTCATCCCCTTTATTTAGAATATTAACAATCCCTTGGATTAATAATAATAATAATCCCTTCACTTTATGAAACCTAAATATTAAGGGTATAATCCATTATTTTTATAATTTTTATCCCTTTAGTTTATTTATTTTTTGGTTTTATAACACTAACAATGTCTAAGGCTTATTGATCGCTTGGGTTTATCATATTAATAATCATCCAACTTTATCAATCTTTTGCTTCGAGAATATTAATTCCTAGCCTTTATGAATATCTTGTGTTTGTAATATCAATCCCTTGTGCTTCTTGATCCCTTAGGTTTTTAATATTTATCCCTCCGGTTCACTAATTCATTGGGTTTATAATATTAAACGGTTGGTTTTACTACTTCCATGGGTTTATAAAATTAATAATCCCTTCGGCTATTAATCCCTTGAGTTTAAAATATTAATTCTTAGGGTTTATTAATCTCTTGGATTCTTATATTGGTTTGTTGGGTTTATTAATTCCTTGGGTTTATTAATCCTTTGTGTTTATAATATTATTTTGTCGGGTTTAATATTTCCCTTCAATTTACTATTTCCTTGGGTTTATAATATTAAATGATTAGGTTTATTTCTTCTTTAATTTTGTAACATTAATAATTCCTTGGGTTTATCATTTATTCCCTTTGGTTTATTAATCCCCAATATTAAGGTTTAAATAATAGTCCTAAGGTTTAATATTAATCCCTTATGTTTACAATGTTTATTACTTCAATTTATTAATGTGCTGCTTTCATAATATTAACAATCCCTATCATAATATTAACAATCCCTAGGGTTTATTGATCCATTAGGTTTTATAATATTCATAGTTATGTGGATTGATCAATCGTTTGGGTTTAAAGTATTAATTCATATGTTCTATCAATCCCCTTTGTTTTTAATATTCATCCCTTCGAATTTTTTATTCTAATATTTTTCCATTGGATTTATTAATTCCTTAAGTTTATAAAGTGAAATTCTTGGGTTTCTTCATTGTTCAAGTTTTTAATATTAATAATTCTGTTGGTTTATGAGTTTATCCCTTGGTTTTATTGATCTCGTGAGCTTAAAATATTAATTCCTAGGGTTGATTAATCGTTTGAGTTTTTAATATTAGCACATTGGGTTGATTGATTCCCTGAGTATATTGATCCCTTGCATTTATTAATTATTTGTTTTTATAATATTAATGCCTTGGATTTGTAATATTAATAATCCCTTGGTTTTATAAAACCCCAATACTAATGGTCAAATATTTGTCCAACTATTTATGATTATCTCAATATCACAATAGATTAATCTAATATGGAAATCAACCATGGTCATCCATGTTTATTTTAGAGTTTATAATAGGCATGTTAGGGTTTACCAATGTTGGGTTTATAATATTAGTCCCTTGGGTTTAATATTGTTTCCTTGGATTCATAAACCCTTGGGGTTTTAGTATTAATCTTTTGCATTTATTATTACCTTCGGTTTATAATATTAAATGGTTGGGTTTATTAGTTCCTTGGATTTATAATCTTAATAATCACTTTGGTTTATTATTCCTTTTATTTTAAAATATTAATTCTTAGGCTTTATTAATTAAACCATGTTTATTTTAGTAATTTTAATATTTATCGTAGGGTTTGTATACCTTGTGTTTATAATATTAGTCCCTTTTGTTTAATATTATTCACTCAAGTTCATA